>OX243820.1:13607755-13869052 GCA_945859605.1 Lumbricus rubellus | reverse complement strand
CTACATATCACACCCATGCCTACATATCATGCCCATGCCTACATATCATGCCCATGCCTACATATCACGCCCATGCCTACATATCACGCCCAAGCCTACATATCACGCCCATGGCTACATATCATGCCCATGCCTACATATCACTCTGCCACCGATCTTCTGACCTGTTTAGCTAGCTAGCTTTGACATTGGACGATTTCTTCGCTCAACAGTCAAACCCTCGTATCATCGTGGCTGGTGACTTTGACCAATTCCCTTCTGAGGATATCCTTCGTTTTTGGGTCTTCACGTGGAGTGTACTCGTCTCATTTTATCTATATACTCTGTCACATTTCCAAGATGTCTTTTTTTGTTATTGCACATTATGATTAATTATGCATATTATGCATTTTGTGATCATATACTCTTGGATTGTTCCGATGTACACGCAGCGCGTTTGCAGTCGGTTCAATATAAAGTACATACTTACTTTCTTAGAGGTAGAAATATGTTTATATGAGGGGAAAATGAGACAAAACTAATGATTTTAAATAATCTCAAAAATTATGTTCACCTTCACGGAACCAGTTAATGATCGATATGTTTTATTTTTCAGACGGTTCCCAAAGAAAGGTTCAACGGACGAGGTTTCCATTATGTTGTGTCTGTGAAGTCATCCGCGATCTGGGAAACGCTGAGCAACGAGAAAACGACGGATGCATTCGTTGTGATTCAGATGAAACCAGACGCGACTGATGTACGGATCACAGCCGAGAATGACGTGGGAAATTGCACGGCACCACAGCAACCTATCCGTATTCCATCCGTCAGTTCAGGTTTGCTTCTATTTTTACTTCCTCCAAATTAATAAAATTATGTCTGAACTCAGCAGAACCGTAAAACATTAAAAAATTTAAGTCTTATATATTGTTACAGCAAAAAAAGAGAAATGGGTCTGAAAGAGTTCACCCAATGTTTGATTTTGATTCTGTGGGCAGTTTCAATCAACACAGTCTGAGAACAATTCTAATGCTTCCTCAGTTGCACATTGTCTCATGATAATATCATACAGAATAGGATTTCTATTGGATACTATATACATGTATATTAGTGTGGTCCATGTGACAATGGTAAAAAATCATCTTTAGCAGAACTTTGCTCCACAAGTCTAAATCTGTTCTACCTCTTCTAAGTAAGATTTGTACCAAATTTGAAGCTGATTGGAGCACGTTTAGAGGTAGCTTAAATCCTTACAATTTCCTCATAATGATTGTTTATTGAAAGTTATTACATTGCTATCTAACACTCAGAAAAATCATTATTAGAACTGCTTACTTACATAATTTTGAACTGTTGGATTACACTGGTGTTTAAAAATACCAATACGTCATTATTAACACTTGAGTGCCCAAGGTAATTTTTGGTACACGAAGGCCCAAGGGGGGGGGGGTCCGCGCGGACCCCAGCGTTTTCATGCTAATTTCTTGAGAAGGGATTGGAATATCGTAACAGAAGTTGGTTCTATGTAATCCCAAGTGAATTTGCAATCGATTGATGTATCATAATTTTATGTTACAATTGCACCACCTGGTGTAAAATAATAGTGTAAAAATCTCGTGACATATTTTATGCTTGTTTGCGTTATTTACCGAAGGAAGCCTATACGCGTGTATGAATATCAGCCGAATATCATGCGGTACCCTTAGTATATGCTCTGGTTGTGAGGTACAGGGTAGGACAATACTCACGAAAAATATACCATTCTATGCCCAAATGGTTGGTCTAGGAATACCTAAAAGCATTTCTGCAGATTCATAGCCTTTAAAAAGTTATCCGGGGAAAACAGGCCTGGGGTCCGGTCGGACCCCCCCCCTTGGGCACTCGAGGGTTAACTAGGCTACTCCATTGCGTTCTGATTTCGTTGACTTTCTGCTCCTCTGATTCTGATGACGAGTTCCAAGCGCGCCTGAAATCCCAACCAAAGCGCGCAAAGTTCAACATCCATACAAATCCTAATGTCACTGCTGCTCTGGACCGAGACAATGTACCAGACCGAAGTGCCACATATATTCTTGGTGCAGTTGCACAAGCTCTTGGTCATAATGTCAATACGATGAGTTTGTCAAGAAGTTCCATCCGACGATCACGTTGCAAGAACCGTGAAGAGGAGAGTGAAGTCATGAACAGGGCGGTCATTGGCAATGTGCCGCTGTTCCTGCACTGGGATGGTAAACTTCTGCCTGACATTACTGGCAAGAAAGAAACAGTCGACAGCATTGCAGTACTTGTCACAGGTGACGGGGAAGAGATTTTGCTGGGAGTTCCAAAAATTGGTCGTGGAACTGGTAAAGAACAAGCAAAAGCCTGCCTGAGCACACTGGATGAGTGAGGTCTTCAGAATCGAGCTCATGGATTAGTGTTTGATACCACTGCCAGCAATACTGGTCTCTTTTATTGAGAATGCACCTGAATAAGAATTAGTGTGAGTGGCTTGCCAACATCATGTCATGGAACTTGCACTTGCTGCTGTTTTCGGATCGCTATTTGGACCGACTGGAGGACCATGCGTTGCTATGTTCAAGAGGTTTCAGCAAAGCTGGCCCAACATTGACAAGGCGATATTTGAAGTGACATATTCACTGCACACACTTCTGCTCTTCGAGAAGAAATGGGGAAATTCTGCAAGGCAGCGCTGGAAGGATCACATCAAAGAGAAGACTACGAGGAATTCTAGAAACTCAGCTTGATTTTCCTGGGTGGTGAAAATGGGTCAAGGGTCTCGTTTCGGGCGCCTGGAGCTTTCCATCACGAGCGTTGGATGGCAAAAGCCATCTATAGCCTTAAAATATTTCTTTTCCAACAGCAGTTCTCTCTAACTGCCAAAGAGAAGCGCAGTGTAAAGGAGATGGCACTGTGTGTGAGTCTCGTCTATGTTCGATTCTGGCATGAGGCTCCTCTGCCTATTAGAGCGCCGCTTAATGACATAACTACTTCTTGAGGAGCTCAATAAATATCCAAATGTAACAGTGGCAAAGGCGGCCTTGACTGCACTTAGCAGGCATCTTTGGTACTTTTCCGAAATTTTGGTTGGCCTGTCATTATTTGACGACAGAATAGAAGCGGATGTGAAAACACTGATGGTGACAAACCTCCGCCTTCCACGATCCATCAGTTCCGTGAAACGCCGCGACCATCCGCCAGAACCCCTCAGCTCTCTTGGCCTTGCATCTTGCTTCACAGAGAGAACTACTGTCATCTTTGACGCTCTGCACTTGAATGGAAAAGAAAAGGCCCAAGGCTTTCTGGCAAAGGATCCTAAGAAATGGCACTATGATATCTCGTACCAGGATGTCTGGACGGCAGCTTCGGTCATGACAGTTGTGAACGACTCTGCTGAGCGTACCATTGCTTTGATGCAGCGGTACAATTCCTCACAGACAAAGAATGAAGAACAGAAGCAGTTCCTTCTTCGGCTCGTGAAACGACACAGGAAGATCTATCCATCTTGTTCCAAGGCCACGTTCGTGAAGATGACAGAGGATAGTCAAGGTCACTGAAGGTGCTATCCAAGAATAGCTGTATGTGCCCATAGAAACATTTGACATTTTGAAATCTTCATTTATTTTTTTTGCAACAATTACACGATTTTATTCAACTCAAATTCAAGCTTACATTCTTCAACGCAGAACACTGATTTTATGCTCAAATGGTGAAAAAACATTGACCTTAAGCTACCTCTAAATATTTATCGATCGCTCTAAAATTTGGTAGATGTGATACTGACTTGCCATAGAACAAAACTGGGGTTGTGGAGCCCAACTCTGAGAAGGTTTTTGTTTTTGGACCACACTAATGTATATTGATGCAGAAGCCCTGACCTAATCTGATGTGCGGAGACTTCCACTTTATTAGATTCATTACTAGAGTGTTATGTCGATGGCCCGTATCCGTAAGTGCATAGAGACATGAGCGCCTCTGAGGAGTTTCTCTTGAAGTGGTAGTACTGTATATAAATTCATGATTACGATGATTACGATCGCTTGTGCCGGAAGACAGTTGATGCTTTAGTACCAGGTATGCACATTGCTTTGTTTGATATCTGCTTTGTTTCTCACGGATAGTAAAAGTGGAGTATTGTCGTTTAGCAAACACTTGTTGAATGTTATGGAGGTTATGGCTCATATGAACTTATGAAGTCTGTCTAAATCCTGTGTTCTGCTGGTTCTTTAGTGATGCTCAAGCACAGGTTTTTGAATCCGTGTTTGTGCTGGTTAATTATAGAGCTAGTTTTGTCAAAGCACACATCTTGCACACATTATCTTGAGCTGTCTCGTCAACGTATGAAAGGTTAAGAAAGATTACATTTCAGTTTCACTGGGACCATTACAGAATCCATTGCTAGGACATTTAGGAAAGTTCAATTCTTTTCTGTTTTTTGTTGTAGTTTATTTGCTGTTTTTTGTGTGTGTTTTTTAGTTTATTTGCTGAATATGGGAATAAATTATTCCTTTTCCTTACGATTTAAAAATATAGCTTGACTTGTATGCAAGATCAAACGTTCAACTGATTAGTTTGATAATTAATTAATATAATAAAATAACTTGAATTGTTGTTCGAGTTACTTTATTTCTCTTGTTTCCTTTATGGGTTTGTCAACAGTTTCTCCTCTTAATGACGTCATTGTGGAGCTTGACACAAGGAATCCTTCGTATGCGTTGATCCACTGGATGTACATTTCACAGTCGTCGGCCAACTTGACCGGAGTGACCGTTTTCTGGTGTAGCTCATCAGAGCGTTTAACTAATTACGCTCACTGCGAAGTGAGTTTCGTGTTTAATGTAACTCGTATTCATGTTTAATGTAACTCGTATTCATGTTTAATGTAACTCGTATTCATGTTTAATGTAACTCGTATTCGTGTTTAATGTAACTCGTATTCATGTTTAATGTAACTCGTATTCGTGTTTGATGTAACTCGTATTCATGTTTAATGTAACTCGTATTCGTGTTTAATGTAACTCGTATTTATGTTTAATGTAACTCGTATTCATGTTTAATGTAACTCGTATTCATGTTTAATGTGACTCGTATTCATGTTTAATGTAACTCGTATTCGTGTTTAATGTAACTCGTATTCATGTTTAATGTAACTCGTATTCATGTTTAATGTAACTCGTATTCATGTTTAATGTAACTCGTATTCATGTTTAATGTAACTCGTATTCATGTTTAATGTAACTCGTATTCATGTTTAATGTAACTCGTATTCATGTTTAATGTAACTCGTATTCATGTTTAATGTAACTCGTATTCATGTTTAATGTAACTCGTATTCATGTTTAATGTAACTCGTATTCGTGTTTAATGTAACTCGTATTCGTGTTTAATGTAACTCGTATTCGTGTTTAATGTAACTCGTATTCATGTTTAATGTAACTCGTATTCATGTTTAATGTAACTCGTATTCATGTTTAATGTAACTCGTATTCATGTTTAATGTAACTCGTATTCATGTTTAATGTAACTCGTATTCATGTTTAATGTAACTCGTATTCATGTTTAATGTAACTCGTATTCATGTTTAATGTAACTCGTATTCATGTTTAATGTAACTCGTATTCATGTTTAATGTAACTCGTATTCATGTTTAATGTAACTCGTATTCATGTTTAATGTAACTCGTATTCATGTTTAATGTAACTCGTATTCATGTTTAATGTAACTCGTATTCGTGTTTAATGTAACTCGTATTCATGTTTAATGTAACTCGTATTCATGTTTAATGTAACTCGTATTCATGTTTAATGTAACTCGTATTCATGTAAAACTGAAGCAGAATGTATAGAAACAGCCACAAAACCAGTTTGGTCAGAGAAATCTCATGTTTGAGGGAGATCTAAAACGATTATTTCTATTAAAGAGTTTTTGTTCAGATGATACGTTGTATCTGAGAAATTATTATAAAGCTCCCCTTACAGAATTTGCTATTCAAAGATGTTCTGAGAATGATCTGAAGAATTAGATTTAAGATTAGATTAAGAATTATAATTAGATAAGATTAGAATTAGAATAAGAGGGGTTCACTAAGGCCACAAGATGTAAGATGTTTCTATACTATTTTTTCTTATTTTAGCAAAGTGTTGGGTGGGACGAGTTAACCGTATCACAGCAGCAGTACAACTTATCGCATGACAACCGTCTGTATCCAATTCCTGATATGAAGACAATACGCGCTGGAGTCTCGGTTGACGTGAATGGCATTCCTTGTGGCATTAAGTGGTCCAAAGGTCTATATGCACTGAATAAAGGTAAGAAAGCATAGGACAGTCTTTATGCACTGAATAAAGGTAAGAAAGCATAGGGCAGTTTATATGCACTGAATAAAAGTATGGAAGCATAGGGCAGTTTATATGCACTGAATAAAGGTAAGAAAGCATAGGACAGTCTTTATGCACTGAATAAAGGTAAGAAAGCATAGGGCAGTTTATATGCACTGAATAAAAGTATGGAAGCATAGGGCAGTTTATATGCACTGAATAAGGGTAAGAAAGCATAGGACAGTCTTTATGCACTCAATAAAGGTAAGAAAGCATAGGGCAGTTTATATGCACTGAATAAAAGTATGGAAGCATAGGGCAGTTTATATGCACTGAATAAGGGTAAGAAAGCATAGGACAGTCTTTATGCACTGAATAAAGGTAAGAAAGCATAGGGCAGTTTATATGCACTGAATAAAAGTATGGAAGCATAGGGCAGTTTATATGCACTGAATAAAGGTAAGAAAGCATAGGACAGTCTTTATGCACTGAATAAAGGTAAGAAAGCATAGGGCAGTTTATATGCACTGAATAAAAGTATGGAAGCATAGGGCAGTTTATATGCACTGAATAAGGGTAAGAAAGCATAGGGCAGTCTTTATTCACTGACTAAAGGTAAGAAAGCATACTAGGGCAGTCTTTATTCACTGAATAAAGGTAAGAAAGCAAAGGGCAAAGGGCAGTCTTTATGCACTGAATAAAGGTAGGAAAGCATAGGGCAGTCTTTATTCACTGAATAAAGGTAAGAAAGCATAGGGCAGTCTTTATTCACTGAATAAAGGTAAGAAAGCAAAGGGCAAAGGGCAGTCTTTATGCACTGAATAAAGGTAGGTAAGCATAGGGCAGTCTTTATTCACTGAATAAAGGTAAGAAAGCAAAGGGCAGTCTTTATGCACTGAATAAAGGTAAGAAAGCATAGGACAGTCTTTATGCACTGAATAAAGGTAAGAAAGCATAGGGCAGATCAGATGGTATTGGAATCCTCCTTACTCTTCAGACTTGGCCTTTTTTCAGATGATTACGAATAATACTGGTATTTATCTCAGAATGTATACTGCTTATAACAACAAATTTTCACATGGGTTTATGTCTGATTCCTGCCAATATACTGGTAAGCATGTATTTTGTAATTGTTATTGTAATCGTACATTTGTTTGTATGTTTGTTTGTTTGTTTGTATGTGCACATGTTATAGCGTCCCTTCAAGCTCTCACTTCTCAGAGGCGCTCCCGAATGCAGAGCGGACACTGCATCGGAGTTTCACGCCGAAGCGCTGAGCAATTGTGAGTGAAGGACTTGCCCAAGGCCCTTGCGCGGCGAGGTGGATTCGAACCTTGAACCTTTCAGCTCCAAGGCAACGACACCACCACTACACCACCGCGCCTTACAAACATTTATGCTCGATAAACATAGAGATTATCAGTTTGATGTTTTATTGGATTGCAGAAGATTTATTTTCTGTTAATGCATGCTTTTTGTTAGTTGCACCACCTCCAGAGGAAGTCGAAGTGGTTATTCCAGATGGAAGCGATCACGGATATGTATACATGACATGGAAGGAGCCCAAGTGTCGTACAAATCCACCATGTGGCTATGCCGATGAATTCCTTCTTGTCTACTGTCTGGTTTCTGCTGTTGACACTGAAGCCTGCGTCGGTATGTTATTCACTGATTGTAAAGCATGATATTGCTAAGTGAAGCCTTGTTTACAAAATCATCATCATCATCATCATCAACTAAGGGACCAGTGCCCGTAGGTGCCCAATGCCATTCTCGTTATTCCGCGCCAGGTTTGTCTCTCCAAGGCAGCGTGTGTTAGGTCCTGCAGTGGTGCAGTGGTGCTCCACACCATTCTATTATGTTGTCCAGCCATTCTTTGTGTGGTCGTCCTTTCCTGTTTGATCCCTCCATTCTTCCAAGTATCACTGTCTTGATTTTTCTACTGTCATCCATCCTGCATATATGCCCAAAGAGTTCCAGCTTCCTGCATATTACTTGCTGCATAAGGTTCTCTGTTTGGCCTATTCGCTCTCGAAAGCGAGTATTCTTGTTTCTGTCTCTTTCTGTAGCACTTTCTCTCGAAAGCGAGTATTCTTGTTTCTGTCTCTTTGGTTATTGTCCAGGCTTCACATACAATTCTGCGTTTGTTACTTTCTGCATCCATCCAATTCGCAAGATCTTTCTGTAGCACTTTCTCTCGAAAGCGAGTATTCTTGTTTCTGTCTCTTTGGTTATTGTCCAGGCTTCACATCCATAAAGCATGCTGCTGAATACACAAGTTCTCAACACCTCTAGTTTTATCTTCAGTTGTATGGCTTTGCTCTTCCAGACCTTGTCCATTGCGCACATCGCTGCTGTTGCCTTCCCAATCCTTACCAGTATTTCTGTCTTGTTATTTAGGTCATATGTGTTGGTGCATCCTAAATAGGTGAATTTTTCAACATTTTCTAGTTGGTTTCCATCTATTACAAGTTTGCTGGGTAGATCTTTTTCTCCAAACACCATTGTCTGACTTTTCGAAATTCATCTGGAGCCAATATTTTTTCCCTTCGTCGTTTAACTCCTGCACTGTGTGTTCTAGCCTTTGAACGTCATCATCTAGCAGATCGATGTCATCTGCAAAGCAAAGATTGCTTATATTCGTTCCACTGATTGTTACTCCTCCTTCCTTTTCTCTTACCTTGTCCAACACTCTTTACAAAATGCCGATGTCTTAAATGTTAGTAGTTTGGTTAAACAATAGGAATTCAGTACTAGGCAGAGCAATCAGAAGTTGTTGTCCCACAAATTTACATGGTGGGCCTAGTTGTCTGGAATGGGTTCCCACTGCAGGAGCTACGTCTGCTTCTTATGGCTCTTACTGAAGCATTTTTCCCTTCAACTCAGAACTGTGTCTTTTTGCTGTGCTAGAGTCGGGAGTGCGTCTGAGTAGTCCCCTCGAAGAGTCACTTTAGAAATACCTGAATGAAGAATGAATGAATGAATGAAGAATGAATGAATGAATGAATGAGTGAATGAGTATGCTGTTTGTGGGCAATTTGCATGCATGATCGTCGTATGTAGCATTTGATGCAGCTGCATCCACTGAATGATTCTGCTGATTGGCGTTTAGACACCAACTCAGCATTGGCTCATTTTCTATTTTGCATTAATTAAAAATAAATTCAATTTAGCTTGTATTTGGATTTTACTACATAGTTTTGACCTCTTGATGCTTCGATCCACGCAATAATTTTGCTTGTAGAAATCGTTATCCTTGTTACTTCAATGTCTTTCGCTGAAGCATGCAGCCATATTGTCTAAAGCCCTTGCTCGTGCTGCCTCTGCTCTACCGAATAGGATGTGGTCCTTTTCTTTTTTTGCCTCTGTTGGGTATCACTGCACCTTCTCAGTGCTAGGCCCATCAGTCTGGAACGGACTTCCATTTGCATTGCATTTTCTCACCAGGATCCACTCAAATACATTCTATCTCAACCCTTTAATGCCAAGATGGTAGTAAATGGTATGGGAAATCCTATACCGTCCGGCATTAAAGGGTTAACCTCAAGACTGTTCTTTTTTGCCATGCTTTGACTTCTGAGTAGTAGCCGTGAAGCAGTGCTATATAAATCTCCATTAGGAATGAGTGAATTCTGTTTTGCAGCAGAATAAATTGTAATGCTTTAAAAATAAATCATGTAATGTTGAAAATGTGGAGTTGGATTAATTTTGTCTGTATCCTTATTTGCAGACAAGAATTATAGCGTTAGAATCTCATCGCAGATATTTGGATATAATTTGACGGGTCTTCGTGTCGGTTCCAATTACAAGCTGTGGATGTTGAGTCATTCGAAAGCTGGTCTCTCAGACACGTCAAACACGGTCTATACTGCAACTTCAAAGCCATGTAAGAAGCCGTTTTGTCTCTGTACCATATCTTTCATTTTCATTCATTCAACAATTTATATAGCGCTTCTTCAAGGGTACTACACAGAAGCGCTCCCGACTCTAGCACGGCAAAAAAGGACAGTTTTGAGTTTAATAAAAAAAACATGTTTCAGTAAGAACCGCAGGAAGTAGACCTAGCTCCTGTGGGAGCCCATTCCAGACAACTGGGCCGATCACAGAAAAGGCTCTGTCCTGCATTGTTGCAGTTCCTGGGAATGGGACCAAGAGCAATTCCATGAATATCATATCATCATATCTCTAGTTTATAGAGCGCCTCTCACACAAGGGTTGTTCAGACGTGAATTGCAATCTAGGTATTTCTTAGCATTTACTTTTCATTTCACTATCTATGTTGTGTTGTTCATGAACCTAACCTTGATAATGTGAAGAGAAATTTGGTCTGAGAATGCTCTATGACTAGGAGCAGTGTCAGATGTCTTAGAGAATGTGACGGTAGTAGGAGGATCATTTTCAGTCACTGCGAAGATTTAAGTTAAAAGTGCCATGCGGTTTTTTGCAACCTGTTTTAGCTTGAACTATTACTTAAGTTTGTTTACTAAATTGTTGTAATTTAGTCTTCGGTTCTATAAATCCATAGTTTTGTTGCATTTTGAACATTCTGTTAAAGTGTAGAACTATTCCAAGGTTATAATTATGAATGTGATTACTTGTTGTCTGTGATTTACTTTGCAAGTGCTGTTTCGTTTTGTATTCTGTCACCTGTGAAGTGGACATGATCAGATGGAACTTCTATTGTTACCATTGGTTATCATTGGTTATTGTTGTTAAGTAAATGCTGAATGTTTTTTGTTCTGTAGGGAAGACTGCAGGTGCTATCGTCGGCATTGCAGTCGGTTCAATCATCTTACTTACCTTCATCATATTTGGTCTTTACGGCACTTATAGGTGAGGTCAAAATCATCTTCAGTGTTGTTTCTTGGATTGTTGAAAGGTTGTAGTTGAATTGTGCTTTATTGTTTTGTTTGTTAGTTATTGAAACTATTGCCATAACTGAGAAGAAGATGTTTAACAGACTTTACTATTTAACAGTGGTTAATTAAATTAATTCTGCTGTTTTCTAGTTGGATTTTTGATCTGTGAATCATTTCTTTGAATTTTGCATCTGAAATTTTGAGAACGTCATTTTAGACGTATACGTTTTAGACGTTTTAGTTCGTTTCTCTCAGCTTCTGTTTGAAATGAGCATTCGGCGCGGTGGTCTAGTGGTGGCGTTGTTGCCTTGGAGCCAGAAGGTCCGAGGTTCGAATCCACCTCCCCGCGTAAGGACCTTGGGCAAGTCCTTCACTTACAATTGCTCAGCGCTTCGGCGTGAAACTCCGATGCAGTGTCCGCTCTGCATCGGGAGCGCCTCTGAGTAGAGAGCTTGAAGGGGCGCTATAACAAGTGCACATACATTTGTCAATCACTGGCTATGATTCATTCATTCATACCTTTCAGACATTTATATAGCGCCTCTTCAAGAGTATCTACTCAGAAGCGCTCCCGACCCAACCACGGCTAAAGTGATACAGGTGAATTGTGTTGTTTGCTATGCTATCTGCAGCATCTAGGGCCAATCAGCTCCTATTAGCTTCTGAGTTAAGTATTGAACAGATTTGGTTCTTCAACTAGATGCTTCTTTTCATGGCTAAGTCCATTTCTGGTCTCTCTGCGCAGCAAACGCCGTCTTACTCATTATCGCTCTTGCCTTGAGGTGGATGGACTGCAAGGATCTTAAGCTATACGAGAATAACTCAATCAACCAATCAACCAATATTATTTTTTTTATCGTAATATTTAACACGAGTGCATGACTGTGGTCATCATCTATTAACTATAGTTCTTCAATTGCTCGGCACTTCAAGTTGCTGTGATTTAATTCCAGATGTTGCAACAAATACAAGAAGAAGATAACTCGAGGTGTGGAAGTCGTTATGCCAAAGTCTGTGTCTGTCCAAAGGGTGAGTTACAGCAGAGAACATGTTCGTTTGCTCTTATACAATGTCTGCAAGAACCAGATATTCTGTGATGTTCTGTGATGTTCTTTTGTTCTGCTTTCAACTCTGACCAATCACAGATTTGACTGGACTTTAAATTAATAATTCTTTTAATAATTTTCAATTTAAAAATGTTGTTCGTTTTTTCAGACTACGAAGACAAGTACGTCAAGTGAAACACAGATCCTTTATAACAGCGTGAGTTTTGGATTTAATTTTTTTCTGGCGGTTGTATATATATATTATATATGCATCTAAACATTTGTAAATCAGACTCATAAAGGACGGTCTCACAAAAGGCTCCATGAATGTGGGCTACACCTGAGGAATCCAATTGTCTGTGACTTGATTGGACGAGGCAACAACGAGAGATAAGTTTGGAAAAACAATCAGTCGCAGAATCTAGCTACATGTCCAAAGAGTTCCACCATCTTCAATAATTGTTTAATTTTCCAATGTGAGAAACCTGAACAAATTTTGATTTAACCCTTTATCTGTTCATTTTCCCGTAAAGCCCACATTTTCAGCAGATATTCTCGGGGCAAACGAGCAAAGGGTTAATAAAAAAATTCATTTAATAATAATAATAATTTTTCATAGACTCATATTATAAAATGTCAACAGTTGATTTTTGTGAATTATTTACGTTACATCGACTGTGTAATCTGTAACTGTGTATTGTCTTGCAGTATCTCAGTGGCTATGCTATTGTTTTGTAGTATCTCAGTGGCTATGCTATTGTCTTGCAGTATCTCAGCGGCTATGCTATTGTTTTGTAGTATCTCAGTGGCTATGCTATTGTTTTGTAGTATCTCAGCGGCTATGCTATTGTTTTGTAGTATCTCAGCGGCTACAGTCGTCAGGGTAGCGACATGAGCACGCTGTCCCGTGACAGCGGACGGTTCAGCCTCAACCAGTCATGCGTGCCAGCGTCGATGGCTCATCAGGAGCTGTCACCGATCATGAACAAATCGAACGGAACGTTGGTGCCAACGACCATCACTCCGCTGATCGGAATTCAGGAAGACACGAACGCAGACGACGTCTTTCCGGACAACACGCACGGATTCGACTGCAACAATTACGTTAAGACGACCGTCATTGACGACCCGCTTGACGAGTCCGGATACAAGTTCATTCGTTCGGTCAACCCGTACGAGGTCGGCAGTACTCAGTTGGACCGCACTGTGCCAGAGATTCAGTATAAGAAGCCGTCAGCCGTGTCTGTCGGTTCCGCAAGACCGAACGCCGTGCCCTCTTCGCAGGATGTCGGCGTTTATTCGAGGCCCGACATTCTGCTGTGTGCTGCACGCGATCCGAACAATGGCGCGTATATTCGTGTTCAGCCAGATGCGAGGAATTCTACGGCGGATGACGTTGGTCCGTTCTGCCAGGCTGCCGTTGCTGCTTTTGACACGTCAGCTGCTTCTCTACCTCCTCCTTCTCATCATCCTCATCCTCCCTCGGTTTTTCTTCCTCCTCCGCCGCCTCCTTCTCTTACTCCTGGAATCTCCGATATCAGTTACACCACTGTGGAAATGCTCAATCCAAATTTGAGTCTTCCTGTCAGCACTGGACCTAGTGCTACTGGTGGCGGTGGTGGCAGTGGTGGTGGTGGTGGTGGTGGTGGTAGTGGTGGCAGTGGTGGTGGTGGGGGAACTGCAATGGAAAGTGGTTACACGGACATTGCGTTCCTAAATAACAGCTTTCTAGGTAACGTTAGTCAAGCGAACAATAACAACGGCCAGCCTACAACTGACGCCACGCGGGTCGAACGTCACCCAAACGACGTGCGTGAAGTCGCCATGGGCTGCAACCAGCGTCAAAGTTGTTCTCATCCGTTAGATTCTTCAAGCACCAATGTGAGTTGTGGAGGAGGAGGAGGACACCCGCTGTCCTCTGTCACAGACTGTCTCGAAGGTGTTTCGTCTGATCCAAACTATGCACATATTGGCAGCAATTTTGACTGGAACCCTGTTACTAATGCAACATTAGCGCACCCCTTGTCTCTTACAGCGGCTGACAGAGAACCGGACAGTGAGAATAACAAGGCGAACTGCGCGGTGAACGTCATTCCGAGCGGCGGCGGCGCTCTGTGTGATAACGGTTACGTCCAACATAACGGCCTCTTTAACACGATGTTGGCCATGTGAGAAGGAGGCGCATGGCCAAGCGAACTTCTGTTTTCCGGCCATCATGACGTCGTTGTCGTCATTTGGTGTTTGTGCAATTATGTTTATATATATCTGTACAATGTACATTGATTTATTGACATAGATTAATTGTTTTGATTGACAGTTGATTGAAGAGCATGTCTATGGCAATCAGTGTTGTCCTGCCAGCAGTCGGCAGATGATCTTGTGCCATGTTCTGCTTCATGCAATGAGATAATCAATCATACCTCTTGTCGTCGTCGTCATCGTCCGCACGGTTGAATCAAATTCTTGAGAAAATTTGAGAAAATACGGATTGCTGTTAATTATTTAAGACTGGCTGCTCTGCTCGATGTGTTTGCCCGGTTCTAGACTGTTATTGTCGTCGTCGTCTGCAGGGTGGTGGCTTGTGTCTCGAATTTTTTGTGACTTTTAAAAGTCATGTGCAAGGCTGCATTAATTAATTATATACGGAGAGACTGTGATATGAAGAGCGTGCTGGTTCTTTCCCTTGCGGTGTTATGATGGTTCCATCGAATCCAGCTTTTGTAGCTCGTTGTTTTGTTTTGTACGTTGTGCCTATGACTTGTTGTTGCTGCTGCTGCTGCTGCTGCTGCTGCTGCTGCTGCTGCCTCTGTCCTTGGTGTAGTTGTCCTGTGATTGTGCCAATATTTCTTAATCTGTTTTTATTGTTCTTGTTATTTTTAATCACCCAAATCTCTCTGAATGGGAAGTGCAAAAGTACGGTGTGTTTTGTTGGAAATCGGTGACTGCAAAGCGAACTTATAAAACCTCTCCACTCAGGCCAAAACTAATGTCAAAAACTCTTTATCCTTTTGTACAGAGGCTAACCTATTGGCTGGAATATGTGTATAACAGTCTATGTCGGTGGTTCTCAAACGTCTGCAGGCCACATTGTTGTTGTTGAAGCTCGCGAACCGCTAACTTAATTAGCGAGTGCAAACAGAAGCAATCTAAATTATAACAAAGACTGTTTGATAAAGCTATTTATAAATAGCTCTTTGTTTCGGTAATTAAAACAGCATTTAATTTATTTCTCAGCTTAATTCTCATACGATTACATTTTTAAATGTTAAAATCAAAGTTCAAACCAGATTAGAAGTGAATTTAATTTTTTG
The DNA here is from genome assembly GCA_945859605.1 of Lumbricus rubellus. Classification (NCBI taxonomy): domain Eukaryota; kingdom Metazoa; phylum Annelida; class Clitellata; order Crassiclitellata; family Lumbricidae; genus Lumbricus; species Lumbricus rubellus. Next base: position 13,853,540 of record OX243820.1, on the reverse strand, counting down.
CCATAGTAAGTGGCTGTGCAAAAATAGAGCCGACACATTGCTAAGATTGTTTGTTAATGATGGAAACTCCTGCTTGAAATAAAACACAGAAACCAGAAAAATGCAAAAACTGGAATTGAAAAATAACAATATCATTTTTATTCTCTTTCACGGTGGTACTCTGCAGACAATCATGTTGAGAACCACTGGTCTATCTACTGTCTTTAGGCGCCCTTGCAATGGCATGGCTGTGTTATGGCGCCATAGAAATCGTCATTGTTATTATCATCTACGTATGGGACTGGCTGTCACCTTTTTGTCTGCTTTGTATCTCCTCTGTGCTCTGTGGCACAACTTGTTCTGCTAAAAGCCACACTTCCACATGGTTGCTTCACTGTTGTTGGTCCTTCAGTGTGGGACAGACTTTCATGCGGCCTACGATGCCACCCTCTTTCCCCCGCTTTCCCCCTCTTTCCCTCTCTCTCTCGAGCTCTATTTTTTGCCATGGGTCTGTTTTATTAAATCAGCAGCATCCCTGAGTTGTTTACTTGTAGAGGTGCTATTTAAATATGCAATTATGTTTACAACTACATGTTGACAACATACGACTCATCTTGTCAGAGCCAGTCATGTGTGTGTGTGTGTGTGTATGTGTAATATATATATTATATGTGTATGTACGGTATATAATATATTAAATGTAATGTTCTCATGAATAAGTAAGTTGATGTTGCATTAATGGTGTTTTGCTGATGTTAAAACAGTTTGCAATTAGTGTAGTAAATGATTATGTCTTCCAGCAGGTAGCTAGCTAGCTGCCTGTGGTTTGAAAGAAATCTTAAAATCCTATGGAATGCTCTTAACAAACCATCTCTGAACTTAGCCTATCAGTGCAGCATTTCACTGCAAATATTATGTCCAATTATTGTCCATGACATGTGTGCATAAACATTGATTAGATATGCATTTTGTTTTTTTATTAGATATACATTTTGTTTGTATTGTGTCTATAAATTTATATAGCGTCTCTCACAGATTGACTATTCAGAAGCGCTCTCAGCACGAAAAACTCGGGGGAGGGGGAAGGAAATGCCTTGAAGGATTGAGAGATGGATGAGGAAAAAACCGGGTAATTAGTTTAGTCTTTAGTGCGGTCATTAAAAATGGAGGGGCCAACCACAGCAAATGCCCGATGTTGAGCAAGAGCAGTCCTAGTCCTGGGAACAAAAAATCAAAACAATCAGCAGAATACATTGATCGAGAAATGAAGATGCAGATAGCGGCTTTTGCGTATAGTTTTAGAGATATTTAGGGGCATTTCCCAGCTGTGATTTGGAGCCGAAAATGACGATCTTGTAGTGAATGCGTGCAGTGATAGGTAGCTAGTGCAGAACTTCAAGCCTATATGTAGGAATATGCGTAAAGCAAGGGAGTTAAGCTATGAACCCAGCCAAAGTATTTGTACATTGGATGTTTGTATCAACGAATGTATGTCAGTGTACGGGTCGCTGTATATCTGAATAGTATATGAATAAATTATGCATATACAATAATATATTTTTACTTTCTACACATACATGTATATGTGTGCATGAAGATGCATATATATTGCTGTAACGTCTGATTGAAGCTGAAGAAGTGTTTACTAGATTCAAATTTCTTGCCTTACTCGGTTTAGTTTAGACGTCAATGGATCTGATGATGGTGTCGAATCGTCGGCAAAGACTCTGGTGCTGAAGGTTTTTCACAAATTACGAATGGGCATGACAGAATTTTTTAGTCGCTTTTTTACTGTGTTGTCACGACGACGATGTGTATAGCGTGGTTACGTTTGCTACGCGTTTTCAAGTACCAGGAATTGTTTCACCAGGTTTGGGGTGATCCTGATTAGACAGTCTTAATTGTTCCTCAGATTCTTTGTCTCGTCTCTTTGTGGTCAGAAATTTAGTTCTTTTATGCAAAATCTTAGACTCTGCTTCGTATGTTGTTGAGTTGTGTAGCAATTGGTAAATTATGCGAAATATCGGTGACTTTTCATGACTCGTTAAGTTTGTTCGCATTGAAAAGGTTTTCCTTTGCTTAAGACTGCATTGGCTGAAGCATATACAACTCTGAGCATTGTTGTTGCAACTTGTAGTAATGTAATCTCATTCATTCGTACGTGAATTTATATAGCGCCCTTCAAGATAGCTGCTCAGAAGCGTTGCCAACAGCAGTCTGGGCAAAAGGCAAGTTTTCAGCTGATCATTTATAAAGTGTATGAGGACATGACATGAGCTACGTGCTGTGAATTGCTGCTTTCACGGTCTTGGAGTAGTCGCTTGGAAAAGTGCTTTGCTGTTTGTCCAGATGCATGTGTGCAGACGCTCGGAGAAAATTGTCATAAAATTCTTTATATTAGCAATTGAGGTCCAGCTTGGTTGAGTAGTTCACTAATACCTGACGTGCATTTAGAACCTTTGGTCTTTAGCAGCTGCCAAATCCTGGTAGATATTATTGTAGTTGTTTGTTTAGTATTCGTCTCTATCAATTTGAATCGTCCTAAGCATAAGACGACCAGCTGGTTAGGTAGAGCATGTTTGTGGCAGTGGCCTTTGTCTGGCTTTATTTCGAATGGAAAGGATGCCTGCGCTTTTCTCGACAGTATTAGTAACAGTCATGACAGAGTTTTTTGTATCTTTTTGATTGTGTAGATTTTTGTATAGACTGTAACGTTATCATCAAGCGACTGCTATGAGTTGTTTTGTAAAGTAAGAGGTAAGGCATTGGGCATTTCCGTTTCCATGGCAACATTTAGTCATCAATGTCGATGATGACGATGAGAATGATGTGATGATTATAATGATGACGATGATGACGACGAGGAATAAGGTTGCACTTGGTGGTCTATTAACGAGGCTCCAGAGGAGCTGAGAGGAGGGAAAATGTTTTGCCCCCAGCTAAGTGTTTGGGGCATTAGCAGCAGTTTCAGAGAAATTCATGTTTTTGGCAATCAGTTGTGTCTGGTCATTGTGAAATAATTTTAAACGATATGTTTCGTGTAGACTGTGTTTATTACGAGTAAAAATATTGTAAACTGGTGGAGTTGTCCATGAACATATTTTCTTTCCTAACTAAAGTATTAGTTACTTTTTGCATTCCAGAAGTTCACCATGACAGAAGTATTTACCTTTGTAAATATCTTGGGTTTTCCTTGTGAGTGGCAGAATCCACGATGCTATTGCGTGCCTACTTTATTCAGTCTTCCTTGCCAATGATCTGGCTCTGGTTTAAAATCTGTCACACACTGAAACTTACAGCATAATTATTATGCAATCACTTGCTTTTAATGACAATGCATTATCCAAACCATGCAAGTTTTAGGCTCAATACTTTTATTTGGATGAGCGTGAGTGAAATATATTTGGATCTTGCAGAAGTTTGCAAGTACTGGGAAGTACTGGGACCTAGAGACATTATGGTGATGCATGCTGTAAGGAAGCTGGTATATAAGACAACCATCATACATAAGTATCAACTTTAAACTTTGATGCTTTGGTAAATTAATAAATTGATTTGATTATGTTCATGTCAGTCTCACTTTTCATTGGCAGCTTTGTCAGATGTTCATGCATGTAAATAGTCAGTTTTGGTTTTAAAATGCAGTTCATCATGTGGGATTAGTTGACTATGCAAAACGTGTTAAGTTTAAGCTATTGATGCTTCTATAATTATTGTTGTCTAGTAGACTGTGCCCCTTCTTATCTTAACCCTTCAATGACCAAGGGTATGGGATTTCCCCATACCATTTACTACACTTTGGTCGGTAAAGTATTAACACGATCAGCTGCATTGGCTTCCACTTTGCTTTTGTAAGTCTCGTTGTTTAAGGACGTTCATGTCTCAGTCATTCTTCGTCAGAGAATGCTTTACTCTGCAACACAACTGTTCCATCAGCTGACACAAGTTCTACAATCCAGCCTAAGAGTTTACTGTTGTCTAGTAGTGTTGTCTAATGTCTAATGCAGTAAGTTAATTGGCCACAGGAAAGCCCCATCTTTGTTTGCCTCTTCTGTGAGCACTGTTCGGATCTAACGTCGTTTCGTTTTGTTAGGTTTGGAGAACTTGTCATGCATCTGGACAGTTTTAGTTGCAAATTACATCGGCAATGATGGCAATGACAGGGTGGGACAGCATCTTAGGCCTACTTGATATCATTTTAAAAGGATCGTAGAATAAAGTCTCTAACCCGTAACAACACTACTAACGACTGCCTCCTGGAGTCAACTTCTAGGTCTTGTTCATTTGATCTGGTGACTTTTGTGGCACTTCTGTTGTTGTGTGCAAGACACCAATTTATTTGATAGACAATGAAATAATTTATCACATTATTGTGGATAGGTTTCTGCCTTTTTGCCGCCGCCAAAATTATTGTAAGAATGGCTCCATGTTGATCTTTGCTGTGTATGAATCGAATCCCATTGTATTCAGAAATCTGGTAGACTTGAGAGGAGGAGGAGGAGGAGGAGGAGGAGGAGGAGGAGGATCAAATGGACACAGAAGGCACAGAAAGACAGCATAACAAAAATCAATGAACATGATACAACATAAATAACGTCTCATACATGACACGATGATACTATCCTCTTTCGAAAGCCGTTCAGATGGGAAAACATTGACCTAGTTGACCTCTGCAGTTTTTTATCCTCTGTCGGGTAACTATGTGTTTGAAATAATCCATACTCTTGTTCAGAATATAATTATCTTTATGATCATACTCATAATAAGTGAAGTAGAGAATAGTTTGCATGCTACTTAGCCACCTAAAATCATTTGTTTTGCAAATATGTTCCGGGCATAACATTGCCAGTTCTTTTTTATTATTAATCACACTCCAGATAAGAATTCTTTATTTTTCACATAATTTCATGTAGTTGTCCAGGATTTTACATTAAAGTAAACAGTGGCAACACCAGGATTTCAGTGTTGGGGTGGGGGCAAAAATTCTGACAACCTTTTTTTTTAGTCATTTGGTCGAAATCTCGTGGATATGTCACGTTTTTTAGGGGTTAAGGGGGGGCTAAACGTGGAAATATTTCATTTTTACATGTAAAAAACCGATGGCCTTATTTGAAGGGGGGCTTAACCCTCTATCCCCTCCTGGCTTCGCTACTGAAACGGAAAATTTGATTTTCTGTTATGTTGCAGTTTTAAATGAATTGTATTGTTGTCAGTGGCAATAGAGTGCTCTCTGCTGCACAGAGAGACTGAAATGGAAAGCCAACCTAAGTTCAGCCCTAAAACTATCTCCATTGATGCTTGATGCTCTTCTTGATTTCATATCAGTTTTGTTGGTTTCGAACCCACAGATTTTTGTTTTATTCCAAAATTATATAGACCCATTAGATCACACCAGTACGCTCTGACCTACACTTTTTTTGGTCAACAAACCACTTTGCTCTGATGGAATGCTGGTGTTAGGTGAACTTGTCTGACCTCAGGTGTTTGTAATGGTTGGTGAACTCTTGAGTATTTGAATCGTATGACATATCCTTATTTTAGGGTCATAGCTGTGGACAATAATTGGTTTTGGTGTGAGATGATTCACGTGTGGAAAAAGAGAGACAGACAGACAGACAGAGACAGACAGAGAGATAGAGACAGAGACAGAACTAGGTTGCGATCATTAGATTCAAATCTGTTGATCTACCTCTTTACGCTGCTGTGCTTTGCTGTGCGTCATCATCGTCATAGCAACACCATCGGGTTTCTTTTCACAGACGTCGTTTGAGTATATTTTTCATGAATTTTCTGGCATTCAGTTTCTTCGTATCGTAGATTATAATTTCTGCATCAGCTGCTACTACTATATGTCTTGTTTTTCTGAACAGATATTTTTCAATTAATTGCTCGACAATCGAATTAACTGTCTCACGTAGAATACTATTATTGGGTTGCTATTGCTAAAATACACTTGATATCAATATTGCTGTTCGATTTCTTGCTGTACATTTCGCTTATTGTTGCTGTCGCAATTATTATTTTTATTATTAGTATTATTATTATTATTAATATTTTGGTGCAATTTCGTTGTTGTTTTTACCTGAGGAAAGGTTCATCACAGAGGAAGAACTGCCCAGAGTGTATGGATCTGTAACAGGTTTTCATTGCATGTTGGCATTCCCATGTGAACCCATATTGTACCCATAATCTTAAGTGAACCCATAAAATGGCTCATGAGCACCTGTCAAATTTTTCTGGGTATGCTGGCAAGGATATTTTGTTATTATTATTATTATTATTAATGAGTTTTGATCCATAAGATATTAATTAAAAGATGATGTAGAATGAATCCAACATTCAGAGTTATCTTAATTATTGCTTGAAGTGCCAACTGAGGAGGCCGTAGATCATGACGATAATTTCTCTGAGAGACAGATCTTGTAGATTTATAGAAGTTGCTATTTCAGTTTTCCAGCAGTTAGAAAAGTAGAAACAACAGCAGTAAATGTTCATGGTGCAGACCATAGCCAGTCATGTTTTCTTTCTAGTTTGTAAAACTGCAAATGACATGTTTACTTTTCGTCTAGAATCTTACAGTTATAGTTCAGTTGAGAAACTGTTTGAGCCCAACATCTACCTGGTAATTGAATTTGACTTAGATTGAGAGGACTCTCGTGAACCAGTATGGCGTAAGGATAATACGTGGTCTCTCTGTGCTGGATAGAGGCAGAAAGTCGCTGATAAATGGACGGGTTGTTGATCTCCCAGTTACGCTTTGCTTCATTTGTATTGTCTTGTCCCAAGGAGCAGATGAAGTTTTTGCTAGTGAGCCTACGATCTGGTTTCCAGCTCTACATGTAAGGGTTTGTGTTATTTCAAGCGCAGACTTACTTATTAAACATTATACTTAATACTGGTACTATATGACGTTACTCTTGCTGCCTATTATTTAATATCGATTCAATATTATTTAAATTAAGTACAGTAATAGTCATAAAGTGTGGTAACTTTTTATTATCATTGGAAGTTTCTATTGGTGTAATCATTATTGCGTTTTGTAGACTGATGTGTATACAGTACATTGATGATTATTGCTCGATGTTAAATGGTGGTCCAAGGTGGTTTGCTGGTTCCGTGATGACAATGAGAGTCTTCTACAAAGCGAAATCTTACAGGCAGAGTGAAATGTATTTTCAGTTGCCTTGTAACAATCAATTATATGCATTTTAATTGTTACTGTTCGTTTCGAATTATAAAAATGTTGAATGTTGCATAAGACAGAGGCTCAACTTCGTGTTTGCACTTGGCCATGGCTCAATACTACTATCATAAGTAGGCCTATGTTACTCAGGGCTGAAAGTGAGCCGGGTCTCAGACACGGCATTCATTTGTTGGCGCTTGAATAAACACTGGTATTTAGCACCATTTGGCCCGAAGAGACCCGGCATTTTTTTCAAACCACTTTCAGCCCTTGTTACTAACAAATGAGATAGCAAGATGAGCAGATGGCATCTGGTCACATACAAGATATTTCTGCAGAGTTCTGCATCAACTGTGGCCGCTGTAACTGACAAATCAGCAAGCCAAACTGTAGGCTGTTGCCCACCTGCAAAAATATCTGCGAGTGCCCATACGACTTCTCAGTTATTATTGCAATTCTCATAGCCTACTGCATAGGCCTGTACTGAGAGATTAGGTTAATCAAAGAAAGGAATTGTGCAATGGAGGTGCAAAGAGAAGCGCGAGAGCCGAGAGGTTGAGGCTATAAATTGTTTCAAATACATATCTCTAGCAGAAGCAAAATTAGTCTAATTTATAACAGACCGCTGTTGTTGGCCCTGTTATAATCATAGGCAAAATAGAGACAGGGCTAAGGTAGGACTTTAAAGCTAAAGAGAGACATATCTTGCTGATCCTCTGTCGTCGTTCTTATGGTTTCCACTTTCCAGCCCTATTCTTTAGCTTACTGTAGACCTAACCCTCCTTTTTCAGTCAGTCCATCAACATTATTCTTGGTCTTCTTCAGAAGTTCTTCTTGGTTCCCCCCCCCCTTCATTCTTCCCTTGACCATATTTCTTAGGAGAGAATCTACCCCCTATTGTATTAATTAATTAATTCAAACATTTATATTGCACCTCTTAAATGAGGCTACTCAGAGGTGCTCCCGACTCCAACATGGCCATAGAGCAGTTTCAAATGCTCATAGAATGTGTCAGCGAGGGCACCCTGTCTTTGGCGCGCAGGACAAAATAGCGTCGTCAAAAGCGCGCGACAAAAGAGCGTCGTCAAAAGCGCGCGACAAAAGAGCGTCGTCAAAAGCGCGCGACAAAAAGAGCGAACCGTCCGCGTCGCGCGCGAAATAATTATGGGCGCCGACGATAGCGCGCATGTGTCGAAACGTAGAAGCATACAAGACTGAAGAAGTTACTGTGTAATTAATAAGTCTAATCAGAGACTGGCTGCTTTCTCAAATTCCACCATAGACCAAATAGGCCTAGGCCTACAAGCTGGATTTAGGGCGGGATGCAGCACGAGAATTCTCTCCATGATTTGCTCGAGTTGCTAGTTATTAAAGGAAACGGTAATGGAGTCTAATTATAGCTGCTTTCTACTATTGTAGTCTACCTCCTCACTCTAAAACGGTAGCTGACTTAAATTCTGGATTAATTATTTATTGTAAGCTAGGCCTATAATCTCTCTAAATTTGCGTTTCGTTCTAACCAGCGGGCTCTCTCCATCCTTCGCCAAATCCAAACATATGGATATAGCCTGTAGGCAGTAGGCCTACATCAGGCTACATGTAGACTATGTAGTTAGACATAATAGAAACTAATATATAGGCCTAAAGCTACCAGACTCAGATTGGCCGGGAGCGGGGTAAATCCTAAAATTCCCGGGCAACGCCGGGTACCCCAACTAGTAAATTAATCATTATAGGGAGCTGTAAGCTTTTCATTAAGCAACTTAATGTTATTTCCAAGCATAAGATCTGCTCTTGGTTGTCTCACCCGTCGACTGCCTGACCGACCATGCACATAACGTACGTAGGCGTTTTATAATAGTAGGCCTCGCACTCACCTACAGATTTCAGGCGCTATGGATTTTGTCTAACTAGGCCTCGAGCTAAGAACAACCCATCCCTCGATCTCTCTCCAAAAAATATCGAAACGAAACTGTTTTGATGAGACATAAAGGGAAGAGAAGGAGATAAGACAGTCTGCAGTTCTGCCAATGGCAATCTCGTCTTCTATGTGACGTGTACACGTACAAATGCAAAACCAATCGAAGTAATAACTGTCAGCGGACGACCTTTGTGAAGAGCCTGTGGGTTGCCTGGGAGCAGGCTGGGACCGTCCATCCGCCCATCCGTCCATTCATGGTTAAGTGCTCCACTTCCAGTTGGATCAACGTTCAATTCAATAACTGAAAATTTCCACTTTCAAACGTCAAAGGGAACAGCAACGCCCATCATATATGGGGGCCATTGGGTTCCTTACACTACTTGTAGTTCGCCTTCTCTCTGTCTGTCTGTCTGCCTCTCTTTTTCTCTGTCTCTGTGTCTGAGTCTCTATCTCTCTCCCAGCGCTTAAAGTGTAAAAAGGAAGTACCTGGACGCTCCTTAATTATAGGCTAACTATCCAGTGTGTGCTGGCGAAACATGTCTGGACGGCGTTAAGATTTTAAAACTATGGGTGCATCCGTGCATGGACGCCGTCCATGACCGTCCAGCCACACATAAACCCTGCTCTCTCCTTCTTTTACTCTTTCAATCTCCTTCCAGTTTTTTGGGATTTGCTATTTTCTCTTTTTACATCTCGGTCTTTCCCTCTTTCGCTCTTCCGGCTAATCTCCCTTTCTCTCTTTTATCTTTCTCTCTTTTATCTTCTCTCTTTTATCTTTCTCTCTTTTATCTTTCTCTCTTTTCTCTTTCTCTCTTTTATCTTCTCTCTTTCCGTTCCCTTTCTCCTCGCTGTCTGTCTTTGCTGTAGTACCTGTTTTAATGTGTCTTCTCTATAATCAACTACATCTTAGATCTCTGTCTGTTTGTCTCCGTCTGTCTTTCTGTGTTTCTCTCATCTTACCTCCGTCTCTCTCTCCCTCCCTCTCGCTCCATCTCTCTCCCTCTCTATTTTTTCCATATGTCTTTATATATCTCCGTCGCCCTTTTCCTATATATATCTCTCTCTTTCTCTTTTTCTCTTTTTCTCTTTTTTTCCATTTCTCTTCTTCTCAGCCTCTGTCTCTCTGTCTCTCTTTCTGTCTCTCTTTCTCTGTATCTCTTTCTCTCTCTCTCTCTTTCTTTGTCGAAAGCGCCGTAAATTTCGACTCTTTTGTGGACCGTCAGACGGACAGGACGCACCTCGCAGAAACAACGGCATCGAGTCTAACGAACTATGGATGGAGCGCCTCGTGCGCCATAAATACTCCTACTCTACTGACAAATGAAACGACACCTACGCCCTCTGGGGTTCACAGCGATCGTCGTCGCATGTCGATCCTGCTGCGGAGGCGGTGGTGTCCACTCGCCTCCTCCTCCTCATCCTCCTCCTCCTCATCCTCATCCTCACCTTCTTTCGCCACCGTCGTCGTCTTAATCGCCGGCTGCTGCTGCTGCTGATGCTGCTGGCCTCTACCGCAGCATCTATTAAAACAGACGCTTTGCCATGCTTTGAAACACAGACGATTCGTGCTTCATTGCGGAGATTCATACGAAGGTAAGACACTTCTGTACGTGTTCTGTCATTCTCCCTCGTCGCCATTTCGGTTTAGGTGATTATGGAAAAGACGTGACTTGAAGGCAGAGATTCACGGGTGTAAAGTTCAAAACGCTGTAATTGAAGTTTAAATTAACTGCTGCCAACTTATGATCGGTTAAAGGTTAATTTACTTAATTAGCTTTAAAAAGTAGGGCCTATAATTATTGTGCAAGAATAGCCTATAGCATGTTTCAATGACTTTAAAACAGGCACTCTATTTAGTCGTGTATTCCACTGGTTTCTCAATTCACATGATTTATGGTCGGAGTGACGACCTGGATCAGCTCTTGTGGAGAAGCATTTTAGTAGGGGAAGGTTGCCAAAGATGGACCAGCGCCAAAGATGGACCACTCCGTGATTGGCCACAAGGATTGAAACTGTATTGTAAGGTGATGCTGTCGTATCTAGCAGGTCACAAGATAGATTGAATGAAATGATTAGACATCCGCTACACAGAAAAACCTTCGAGAAAACAGAAAAAACGTTAATTGACATTGCTTGATAAAATAATGACTTGGGGGTAAAATGAGTACAAAATCGAGGCCGGACCTGCTGAAAAGTTCGAAATTGGTCTATGAACTAAGTTTTTCAATTCTTTACAAGATACCATACCAGAAAATCCAATATCAGAACTGCCTAAAAAGTTAAATGAGTTGGAAGTGGGTGTGTGCAAGTTGCCTAAGATGAAACACGTGTGGTCCATGTTAGGCAACTATGCATGAACACGGTCCAATCATCATTGATGCCAATTATTACTAATGCCATTAACTGCTATATATTCTACTAAGCTAGCAGTTGTAATTTATTATCAACAGTAATATGGACAATGTTAAACTTTGAGAAAAATTGGAAAACTCTTTTGTTTAATTTTTTTAAATTATTTTTTATTTATTTTTTATTAAAAAAAGACAATTTAATATTTTTTTATTTTTTATTATTTACTGAAATATATTCTACTACGCTAGCAGTTGTAATTTATTATCGACAGTGATGTGGAGATTGTTAAACTGTGAGAAAAATTGGAAAATTCTTTGTTTATATTTTTTAAAATGTATTTCTGAGGTTTTCATTTAAAAAATTACAATTAAATTTTTTCCATTTTTATTACTTATTGAAAAATTGCATAATATGTACTGTTTAATGTAAGTTCATTTTAGCAGAAATGGATGATGAATTAAGACTGTTTGTCCGCCTTTAACAATAGCCTACATTTTTTCCATGGTCCATCTTTGGCGCCCATGCTCCTAAGATGGACCACTTTTGCAATTTTTTATTTTTTTATTTTTTCTTTTCTATTTATTTAAATGAAAATTTTATTGCATCCAATGGTGCATCAACACCTAATCTATGTAACGACCGTGTTTCATAATCATTTTCTCATAATTTGTGGCGAAAACGGACGATCATCCTTACGTGGTCCATCTTTGGCAACCTTCCCCTACCTATAATGTGGCCTTGCAGCTAATTACAGTCACTTTATTGCCTTCATTAACATATTGTACGCTGACCTGGATCTAGTTACTCTATAGTGCCTCGTGAACTTCCGGTTCAGCAGAATGATAATGACAAATGCCATGCAGTAGGTTTAATTCGCTAAAGGAAGCTGCAAATAATCTACAAATTTATAAATCGCCCTCGCACTACATGCAGCCCACTCGGCAGAGAAGTCTTGGGAGGGGAGGAAATGACTTGAGAAAGCGAGTGAGTGGATGCGTGGAAATCCTCTTAGCCATGAGCCAATCCGGATAAGCTCTGGATTTGTTCTTTGCACTCCCCTAGCTCTGTCAAAGACAGTAGGCCTAGGATAATAGCCCAAACATACGCGTAAATTACCCAAAAGCGCCCGTTATTCTTAATTCAAAGAGGCCTAATATCTTTTGACTATAGGCCTGATATAGGCCTACAGAATTTAGAATGTTTCCACAATTATCCAGTAGATAAAAAATCCAAATTTGAGTCTTCCGGAAGAAAATATTAAGAGGCTTATGGTTCCATGACCCAAAAAAGCTTGGAAAACGCTAGGATGGGCCAGGCCTAGCTAGGATAGCCTATACCAAACAGAGAATCTGGCACACATATGGCCTAAATTTAATTGAAAAAAGTCAAGAGTTAGTGCTAGCAAAATGATCTCTTTAATCACTCTTTGATTATTCCAACTATTCCAACTATTATGAGCCCTTCATTTGAACTAGTTGCTGGCCCTTTGGCTGAAATCATCAATTGCTCTCTATCAACTGGCATTGTTCCATCTGCTCTAAAAATAGCCAAGGTTATACCAATATTTAAACAAGGTAATAAAGAAGAGCTTATGAATTACAGGCCAATTTCTATCTTGCCGTTTTTCTCCAAATTTATTGAAAAAGTTATGTATTCAAGATTATTTAATTACTTTACCAAAAAGAATATTCTACATGATTCTCAACATGGCTTCCAACCAGGCCACTCTACTTCCATGTCACTTCTCAATATCCAGGATAACATATCCTCTATAATTGATCGAGGTGAATTTGCATTGGGCATATTTATTGACATTGCGAAAGCTTTTGATTCTGTAAATCATGACATTCTAATTTCTAAATTACAAAATATTGGTGTAAGGGGTATTGCCCTTGATTGGTTTAGGAGCTATCTTTCAAATAGAATGCAACAGGTTTCGTGCAATGGTTCATTATCCAAAATCAATCTGATCAAATTTGGTGTCCCACAAGGTCTATCCTTGGACCCCTCCTCTTCTTACTTTTTATCAATGACCTTCCTAACGCCTCCCCTTCACTGCGCTTTGTTCTATTTGCTGATGATACTAACATTTTTGCCTCCAATAAATCTTATGAATCACTTTTTCAGTTGATGAATCGAGAGCTTTCACACGTTGTTGATTGGTTTCGCGTTAATAAGTTATCTTTGAATCTTAAGAAAACTAACTATATCTTATTTTGCTCTCATCGTAAATCAATTCCTGACATAAATTTAACAATTTCTATGGACAACTTCAATATACCCCAAGTAATATCAACTAAATTCCTTGGTGTCCATGTGGACCGATTTCTAACTTGGAAGGTTCATATTGAAAACATCTCTAAAAAGATAGCTAAAAGTGTTGGTATCTTGACCCGTATTTCTTTTCTTCTCCCACCTCGAATTAGACTTAGCTTATATTACTCTATTATTCATCCCTATCTTTCATATTGCAATATTGTCTGGGCTTCTAATTACTCTTCTCGACTTACAAGACTAACCTCACTTCAAAACAGAGCTGCAAAGATTATTATGGGGCTCTCCCGCCTGTCTTCTTCACATCTCCTATTATCTAAATTAAGAATACTTACCATTGAACAGATAAGAGTCATGCAAACGTCCGAACTTATGTTCAAACATATGCATAATCTTTTGCCTCATGCCTTTGCGGATTTCTTTACTCTAACCTCTGACTTAGTTCCCTATAACTTCAGATCCTCATGTAATTATAGACGTATTATCACTAGAACAAATACTCGTATGTTCTCAATTAAAAGTGCTGGTCCTAAGACCTGGAACAATTTGCCTTTGTTTATTCGGAATTCCCTCTGTTTCACCATTTTTAAACGTAAACTTAAATGTCATTTACTTTACGCTGTCTCCTATTAAACTACAAAATCTCAATCTATGTATCTGCCCTTATTCTTTTATTTTCAACGACTTTTCTAATTTGGCACACTCTACATCACCTTTAGATGTTTTCCCCAGGATGTTTAGTTAACTAGTTAAGATAAAAAAATTAACTTTATTACTCTATTATTCGTATAACCTGTTGCTGTTTACTTTCACTTGTATTTGGGAAACCCTGTCAGTGGGACAGTAGTCCCTTAAGGGTTCTCTCCTTTTGCTTTTTGTTAGTTTCTATAGACACTATATGTAATAAAGATGTTTTGTCAACTGTCACTTTGAGCAATAAAAACTGTGGTTATGGTTATGGTTATGATCTAGTGTAGTGAGGCCAGATCTCACCGGTAAAATAGAACGGACGATGTTTCAACCTTCAAACGTTGAGCGAAGTCTGTAAACTCGCAACTCGACAACAGCTAATCACAGATGAAAGCGCTAATGCTATTATAATTATACCGCCAACGTGCATTAATTTGTCAACGCGTCATTATTTCTCTGTTGGTTATTAGACGAACATTTATTAATCTGGATATATCATCCCAATGATCTCTATGCTGCTATCCCGTCATCGTTAAATATTATTCTGCTTTGTTTATTTAGATTTTGTTGGTCGTCCACAAGTTATTTTCTCTGAGTTGTCATCATGAGTCAGTCGGTGATCGTTTTACACTTGCGGCTGGTTCTCTGCGCTTTCCTCCTTCCCTCCGTTGTCATCGTTGTCTTTGGCTCTACTTCCGGTCACGTGGGTCATGACCAGAGACCATACGAAGTGAGGGAACAGTCGTCTGCCGATGACGTCGCTCAATACGGTCCTTCTTCGTCAGCGGTCGTTGAACCTCCGAGGCGACCAACGAACTTTCGAAACATAGACGAACTGAATCAGTACTTGGCCGAAATGAGAAAGTACTACTCCATCCTCGGAAGACCACGGTTAGTCGCATTCGCTATTAGGCTATAGACCTTGACGAATTATATAGGCCTATCTGAAATCATTTTGTATAGACGTGTAGCCTATAGGCCTAGGCTATGTGTGTATATAAGCCTACGTGTAGGTGTTTGCATGCAAAACGTTGGAATGTAGGCCTACGTAAAAGCCTACTTTATTTCAGTGCGCATGCGGGGCATAAGGCATATATAGGGTGTCCAATAAGTTCGTGAACGATTTTGCTGGCAGATAGCAGAAAATTTTTGCAACATACATCAATAATGCTTATGTCATTTGAAAGAGCTTTATGTCCCGAAACCAAAAAGTGCAAAAAGTGTTAGTTTTTTGCAACGAGTAAATGACGTCATCAATTTATGCGAAGAGCTATTTTTAGCGAATTTTATGCAATTCGCGATTGTGTTTCATAAACAAACTTGGGGAAAATGGGGAAAATAGCAGACGTTCAGTTACGCTCGAAAGCTGCTATTCTTGATGAAGAAGAATATTCATATTCCGTTATAGGCGATAAATTAGGATGATCGAAAGGTTGGGTAGCAAAATGGGTTGAAGGAAGCAAGGAAGGCGAGTTAGGCGATCATGCACGATGTGGTCGACCAAAGATTTTGACACAGGCTGCTATTAAAAAAATCAAAAAGGCGAAATACAGACGAGGAACTGGATTGAGACATAGAAAAATCTCTCAAAACAGGTGGACTTAAGGACAACAAAGAAACAATCAGAAATTACATGAAAGGGGAGTTAAAGTGGAGAAGTTGGAAACGCAGAAAGGCGCCATTGCTAACAGACGCTCAGAGGAAAAACGGTTGTTATTCGCGAGCACATACATCTGCTGTTTCGCGAGCATGGCTGAGCGAAAATATTCCTAACTACATTGAAAACTGGCCTACAAACTCTCCTGATTTCTCACCGATTGAAAATCTCTGGAGTATACTCTCAAGCAGTGTCTACAAAGATCCTGAACCAAAATCTCCTGCTCAGCTAAAACGTCGTTTGCGAAAAGCATGGAATTCGATATCGGTTGAAACGTTGTACAACCTCATCGAATCTTTGACCAGGCGAATAAAAGCTGTTATAGCCAGCAAAGGCAACACTATTGCCTATTTAATGCTGCAATAATTATTGATTTTTGTTGTGTATATTTATTGTAACAAGCTAGCAAAATCGTTCACGAACTTATTGGACACCCTGTATATATATATACATATATATATATATATATATATATATATATATATTGACTCATAATACATGCATCTAGAATTCTAGATTCTAAGTTTTAGGCTTCTATAAAGCGCGTTTCAATAATCCCTAAGAAGCGCTTTGAATTTATTTTTCGAAGCAACCTACGTCTTAACAATAACATTATTAGCCTAGCCTATAGCTAGAAAGAATGAAAATTGAGCTGACATTAATAAATTCACGTGTTACGAGCATTTCATTAATAAAGTTGTCCCTGTGAACAAAAAATCATTGAACATAAATACGCAGCTAGTAGCCTAGCTACATTCACATAGAATAAATTAAGAGGCTAAATACAAAACATGTTTCTGGCAATCTGTAGGTCTATTTAAAAATGATCCAAATGACAAAAAAAGTCGTCAGAAAATGGAAAATTTCTTCGAGATTTCGACCGGATGATTAAAAAAGTCGTCAGAAATTTCCTCTGCGAGCTCAGCCCCCCAAACTGAAATCCTGGCGCCGCCACTGGACAGAAACAGAGTTGCAGTTGCAGTTGACGACTTCCTTAATTACGCCTATGTCCTTTATACCGACATGTCTACGCATATTGTTGTTTAAAAGAAATCCTAATTAATAATAGAGCGTTTCTATTTTGCGTTGTGAACGATGCTCGAGAGAAACCGTGCAGTGCAAGGAAATCCTCTTGATAATTATATCTGCAAACACTGATTCATCCACCAACACCAATTAACCCTTCTCGACGCCTCTTCTTCTCTTATATATATACACTGTGTCCCAATAAATCGAGACCCCTTTTTATAATGTGAATAAAACAGATAAATCTTAATCGATTTTCAAAATTTCAAAACTGTTTTTATTCTGAGATAATTATCTTCCACTGATTCAAATATGAAGTTTCTGGCATGAATATTGACGTCACAATTACGTCATTTGCATCAGATAATTCATATGTTAAGTACCGAACAAAACTTTTTCGGTACTTAACAATAGATTTCTCGGATGCAAATGACGTAATTGTGACGTCAATATTCATGACAGAAACTTCATATTTGAATCTATGTAAGATAATTATCTCAGGATAAAAACAGTTTTGAAATTTTGAAAATCAATTAAGATTTACCTGTTTTATTCACATTATAAAAAGGGGTCTCGATTTATTGGGACACAGTGTATATACAGGGTGGCCCAAAATAAGTGGGACCGCCGACGCGGTTTTGCTAATATTTCGGCCAAAATAGGAATTTTTTAATAAAATTTTACTGACTTAAAGCCAATTCATATCTACGTATAACTGCCAAATTTCATAAAGATATGTCCAATAGAACAAAAGTTATACCACTTTTAGTGAGACCACCCATCGTTTTTTGATGATTCAGAAACACGTTATGAAAAAATGAGCAAAAAACCAGTTTCTTAAGTCAAGTTTCAAATAATTTTTTGTCAAAAGTAACATGATAACTTGTGTTCACAATGTCCCCCACCCCTACCCAAACATGTTCTGAACCTATTTGTAAAGTTTCCGATGGTCTTGTTGATAGGTTTCAGAGGGAAGTCTTCCCATATCAACTCACAATCAGCCTTAAATTTTCCTATCGTTTTTGGACCCAACAAATCGCTGGGTATACTCACTAAAAGTGATATAACTTTTGTTTCGTTTAAAGGTTTTGTGTGAAATTTGGCAGTTACGCGTAGGTATGAATGCCCTTGAAGCCTGTGAAATTTCATATAAGAATTCCTATTTATGGCCGATATTTTTTACCTTTTTGCGTAACGTGTTTTCGAATCATCATAAAACGATGGGTGGTCTCACTAAAAGTAGTATAACTTTTGTTCTGTTGGACATATCTTTATGAAATTTGGCTACTATACATAGATATGAATTGGCTTTAAGTCAGTAAAATTTGATTAAAAATTCTTATTTTTGGCCGAAATATTAGCGAAACCGCATAGGCGGTCCCACTTTTTTTGGGCCACCCTGTATATATGAGCATACGATGTGTACATGTATATAATATATACATAATACATATATATATATATTAGGCTATATACTATAATATAGCCTATAATAAAACATGTATATCTATTCTTCTTCTGGTTCTCTGCCCATAGGCAGGTTCGGCTGTCCAGTGCATGTCGCCACTCTTCCCTCCGCTGGGCCTTCTCCTTTAGTTTTCGACATCCAATCCTCGTCATCAACGTGTCCAGAAGCATCTGTCGTGGTCTTCTTTCTTGTTCTTTTCTTCTCCATTTTTCCTTCTATCATCGTTTTTACCAGGTTGTCTCCTTCTAGCGTATGCGGCGGTATGCCCTATCCATTTCTTTTGTCTTTCTCTGATTGCATGTTTTTATCATTGTTCTTTCCTCTCCTACCCTTTAAAACATGTATAAGCTTAGGCTATGTATAATTCTATACATAAACATGTAATATGTAGCCTAATATATATATATATATATATATACATGTATATGCGTATAATTATATATATGCAGGGACAGATTCCTAGATAGCGATCTATTAAAGGGTTGTATGTCAGTGCTTAAGTGCGTCTGGTTGCGAAGAGTGACGTTCTATTCATCTCACTGAAACGCAATTTCTGTCGTCGAGCTCAGGAGCAAAACATTCGAAGAGCGCAACATAGATGTAGCATCTGAATCCGATCTATTATATTATTATTGTCTTTGGAGTGGACGGATGGCAGCCGACGCCACGTCAGACCACCGGAAGTCGACATTTTACGACTGAACGGCGGAGGAATTGGAGCGACGTCTGAGATAGGTGGGTCCTGTTGAACCTTGGGAGAGAGACGGAGAGAAGGGACTTATGGCCAATTGAACAATGGCAATAATCACGGCTACATTGCCATAGAAATCAAGGGCATGGCTAAACTGTGTTGCCGGATGTCAACCGTAAAAAAAGATGGCAGAATTAACTTCAATTAGCCTAAGCGTCTGTCTGTTGTTGAATCTGTTTGGAAGAGCGCGATGTGGGATTATGTTAGGTAGGCCAATGCTATGAGACGGCTACTATACTGTGCAACCTGTGTATGGGCCTTCAGCAAGTAGGGCTGCCAACCTCCCGGATTTGCCTGGACGGTCCCGTAATCGTGCGTCCCTTGTCACGTAATAATCGAAATTATTGTCACGGAACTTGGTGTAAATATATGCATGCATATTGCATAATTTATATGAATTTCGACCGTGGTTGACCCGCGAGCCCAGTAGAGAAAGATGCACTGATAGGCTAGGCTATAGTTCAGAATTCAATGAACTTTACATAAATCACCCATGCATGAAAATATTGTAAACCCTTCTAGTTTTGAAACTAGAAATGCAAATATCGGAGGGGACAAAATTAATGGACACGCCGGTGTGGCGTGATAATATGTCCGGCATGAAATGTTGTCCGACTCCGCCCACTTCCGTTGTCAAGACAGTATTTCATGCGGTCTACGCATGAGATATTGTCCGGCATGAAATCGTGTCCATCTAATTTAACTGTTCCATAGTTGTGTTTATTTGAAGTAATCCATCGATTCGGTTTTCCAAATTATTAGCCACATGCAGCATTAGGCTAATCTTTTTTATATCAAATTGGCTCATGCTACTCGCATATTTTGTAGCGCTTTATTATTAACATATTTTAGCGTACTTTATTACCACATAATAAACATAATAATTATGAGGGGTTTTAAGGTTTTCAGAGAACATAATTATTTAGTATGGTTTCTATTTCGATAATTTAAGCAAATGCCCAAAACATCACGGCTTTTGATGTGGTTAGAGCTACTGCCATGCCCAGATAAAATTAAACTGTATGCCTTCCCTGTGTGGTGGGTATTTGCAAATGCCATGGGGCGTAGACGTCTTCACGGTGTTTCAAGAAGAACTCACCCGTTCAGGCTTCATCTCTACTGATTTTCCAAGTATTGACGCACTCTGTTCTAGGGGCTTACTCTGCTATTTTCCGCTATATCCTATTAAATCCTTTTCACATTCTTCACTACCTCCTCCCTTCCCATAAGGTGCTTCATATAATGCCCGAGCCAGGCCACCTAGTGTACAAAATAGAGTTGAATTTTATGCCCAACTATTTGTTATGAGAATATTGTATGACTTTGCTTAAATGTTTCTATAATTTCTTATTGTACAAACAACTATGCGCTTGCTGGTGGTCTAATGAACAATATTCTTACTTCGACTGACTGACTGACTTACTTGCTTACTAGCAGCCTATACTTAATGATATCCATTGTAAGCCTACTGTGCACCTGGGTTAGAACTCTCCAATACGGTTCCACGACAATTGGTCAACAGACAACTCGTCTAACGGCAACTCGTCTTCAGACACTTGGTATAACGACAACAGTACTGGTCTACAGACGACTAGTATTGATGAAATAGAAGCTAGATTTATGAGAGAAAAAACTGAATGGTTTTCTAGCTTTAATGGAAGCGGGATTGATGATTTCATTCATGTATTTCAACATCCATCCAGTTTCTATTTCAGATCTAAAAATACCTTCTATTTCTCGCTCGCTATTTTTGTCATTCCAGCTTCCATTTCAGATATAAAAATGCCCTCATCCACCTTCCATTACTTAAGCGTTTTTTCATCAATTCAGCGTCTATTTCAGAACTAGAAAAGCCTGTATCCAGCTTTTATTTCTCATGCGTCATTTTCGTCAATCCAGCTTCTATTTCACATGTAAAAGAACCGTCATCCAGATTCGATCTATCTTGCGTTTTTTCATCAATCCAGCGTCCATTTCACCTATAAAAAAACTTGCATACAGCTTCCATTTCTTAAAGCGCTGGATGTCTGTAGACCACTTGGCGTTAGACGAGTTGTCTGTAGACCAGTTGTCGTGACACCCTCCAGTACATATAAATTATTGCTACAAATATTTTAGTATGTGTAGGCTGCGTGTAGCAGTTTTAAACAGTTATTTGGCCCCGAGTTTTAACGCCAATGTTGTCCGAATATAGGCCTAGCGTTTCAATAGAATATTCAATTCTGAAAGCAAGTATGCGGAGAAGCACGTGGCTAGATAATTGAGTGATTATTATGGAAGAGTCTTAGTTAATTAAACGTAAATAAATAGTCCGTGTTTCTTTGCCCTATTTCTCGTAATTATAGCTCCCAATTTTTATGGAACGTTGGAATTATCTTTTGTATTGTAGGTCTTTATTGGAAACGCTCTGTGGTTACTATTAATAACAAGTTCTTAATATAGATGTCGATGTCTATTATTAGATGAACAGGCTGTGTTGGAATTATTATCTTTGGTATTTTATGTCTTTGCCCGGACAAGATCTCACGGTTCTATTAATACTTATGTTTGACAGTTGCTACCTGACGTCAGCGGTCACGTTAACCAATGACAGTATGTCTCGGACAATATTTCATGGGCGGACATGATTTCATACCACACCGGCACCTAGCGTAGAAATAAGCGACCTGGAGTTTCAAGTTACTGCGTCTTAATATGAAACTGAGAAGAAGTAGGCCTATAGGCCTAACCTGTGTTGAAGTTGATACTAGGCCTACATAGAGGTTTTGTAATAATCAGAGATGTTCGCCATCCAGGTCCATCCTAATTTTGATGCAACATGCATGCTATCCAATTAGTGAGCGACTATTATGTAGATTATTCAAAATAGCCTACCTAGGCTATATTGCCCACATTAGCCTACGATGAAATGTAGCATATAGGCCTAATTTCAGCATAGAGAAGGACTTTCGCAGTTAAAAATGGACGTCATTCTGTGGCAGATTTCTGGACCAAACGCCGTGAGCACACGATTAAAAGATATAAACCATTCTTTGTTGGTTTATTTCCACTTCACGAATCTTCACGCATATTGCAATATAGACCCTATATTGCCATCCATTTTTGATCGGCTTCGTCAAATAACCGCTCTTCATTTTGAATTAAGTGATGGATAAGACCCACCACCTGGAAAATAATGGGAAAACTGACTGCTCATGAAAACAGCGTAGGCCTATGCATCGCCGCCAATCGTTTTTAGCTCTTGTCATGGAAGGAAGGAGAAAGCTGGTTTCGTAATGAAAGAGTAATTGACGAAGGAATTGAGAAACACATTTTGACAGAAGACGTCTATTAAGTGTAGCCTATAGCGCGACTGCGCGAAGACTGACGAAACGCTTGTTTGATTACATCAGTGACAGTTTGGTTTATTTGGCCTCTTAATTAATTAACACCTTCTTGCTCTTCATGCACGCCACTTTGAATGCGAAACGTTGTCTGATAATAGGACCTGCAATAAATCTCTGGTCGCTGTTGAAGTTACTGTCAATTTATTATCCAGAAATGAAACAGCAGAGGCCTGCTTAGATCGTAGCCGTAATCTCTAAATTTCTAAAGCGCCACTCGAAAGCCAAGCGCAGGACACCAGCTTATTTACGAGCGCTGTGTCTAGTCGGAAGTGTTATCCAAAAGAGTAGTCCGCAGCAGGTCGGGATCGTAGTCCGGTTACCAAAATATGATCAGAGGTGGCAGAGTAGCTGCAGGTCAAGTGGTGTTTAGGTTGAGAATTGGAAGATGGAAGATCAGGTGAGTCGAGGTAAGAGTTCCTAAATAGGCGAGACTTTATTTTCCCTCTTCAAAGTATGTTTCTCGTTCAAAGCATGTTCAAATTAAGCGACCTTCGAAATCAGGTAAAATATGCAGCCAGCCAGTGTGGCAAAAGCTGTCACAGAAAAACTGGACTCGAAAAACATATTCTAATCCGATTGTCATCGCAATGTTTTAGTATAGGGCCTACCAGCTTAAGTTGATTCTGAGATAATATTATTCACGAAGCATAATCAGCCCTAAAGGCGATTGCAAAATCTCTCGATTCTGAGTAATAATTAAGACATCTAAGCAGAACTTTTCGATCACATCGATTTTGACAAAATGATGGACGCACTTGCGTCCGTAAAAAAGTTTGAAAACTTGACTTGACGTCGGTAGCGTTAGAACTATGAAGGCTATGAAGTTTTAAAAAACTTTCTTCATCATAATCTCCGAGTAGGCCTACTCGGCGAGTAGGCAAATTAAAGGCCTATCTTCTTCTTTGGTTCTCTGCCGTCAGGCAGGTTCATATGTCCAATGACGCCACGCATATCTGTTTATGGGCCTATAACGATACGTTACTATAAGTCTTATAATGGCAAAATTTTGAACAAGTAAAAGCGCCAGCTCACTTCTCTTTAAATTTGTCTCTACATGACTTTGCCAGGAAATTGAAATGTTTTAGTAGCAACATGACTTTTTGACATGTGAAGATATACCACTTTGGCAAAATTTCATCCATTCTATGGAAAGCATTTTTTGCAGGATGTGTAGCCTACTTCCCGAAAATTACTCAATGGGTTGTTTTGGTGCAAAATGTTTAGTAGCCATGCAACACACGGCTTATTCCATTAGTTACTTCATTAGGTAAGCCAAATGAATAAAAAGCTGTTGCTGCACACACGAAAGGGAGTCAGTTTACGGGTCTCTGCATCTAACGTATACACTGTACAGTAATGGAGTTTGAAGTCGATGCCATATTTAGCGCAGGGAAACGATGACATTAAGCTTATTGATCCATATCCGTTCTACTGAAAATGTGACAAAGGCTGACAGACAATAGCCTACTGCAGTACTGCTCTAATTATATAGCCTACATTGTAGTTGGCTATACATAGCACGACTTAAAACAGAATGCTATGGTGTGTGACGTTATGTTTTGTAGTATAGGCCTAGAATAGAACAACTCCAATTATTTTCATATGACGTTTAGTGCAGACCTAAAATAGTCTGTTCTGACAAAGAGTGTAGGCCTACAATACAGTTGATATTTTTGTGTGCTCAGTTTACTATCTATCATCAGCGTGTCATTTCAAGGCCTACGTGTAGCAATGTGTACCGAGCATTATCCTCTGCGTCGTATGGGGAGAAAAAGGCAGGCATAGACATACACCTTCTCCAACATAAACTACCTTCTCCACCATATGGGCTACCTTCACCATAAGTTACGTTCTTCACTATTGAGTATTATAGCCTACCTTCTGTAACATAGGCTACCTTCTCCACCATACCTTCTCCATCATGACTATAGGCTACCTTCACCATAGGGTATAAGCTTACCTTATCCAACATAGGCTACCACCGCATATGGCATACCTTCTCCACCATAAGTTACCTTATCCAATATTGTGTAATCTGTAACATAGGCTACCTTCTCCATCATAGGGTATACCTTCTCCATCATAGGGTATACCTTCTCCATCATAGATTTAGGCTACTTCTCCACCATAGGTTGCCTCTCTGCATTCTTAGTCAACTGGTCTTCCTTTTAAATAATTTTGTTGACCTGATTGCCACGTTAACTCGATAATTCGTTACCTATGCTGAATGTACTGAATGGGTTGAAGGTACCTGGTCATTTATTTAGCGCTTATAGCAGAAACCTGTGGTGTGTGATGAATTGGGATGTTGCATTCATTGCAGTCATTTGTGGCAAAGATAGATGGCAGTCGGATGGCGTCTGGGACCGATTGCACGCAGTCCACGATATTGTATGCGACTATACGTACATGCATCCATGGGATTAGCCTAGCTACACAACTAACGTAGCCTATACGACTTAGGCTATAATATATGCTTATGCTGCTTTCTTTGTTTCCACAGTCTACATCTACAGGGTCACAGTACCACGCTTCTCTTCTGCCATAACACAGTGATGCAATCCAAGTTAAATTAAATTGTAGCTGGGTTCATTGTGGAGAAAGCTGTATAGGCGCAACCGGAATATATTTATGAGATTTCCTACCAAAACCAAGCATTGTTGTTTGTAGCTCTTTGAAGCTCTTTCATTAGAAAGACAAATGACTCGAACATGAACATTGCTGTTATTTATTTTGCCCACTTTCTTATCGGAAGTTAATGTAGTAAATTCTACGTGCTTAATAACGAGAAAAATTCATTCCGAGGCGTTTCATCGTCCCTGGAGGGGCGTGTTCCGGGACACGGGACATTTTTTAATCAATTCCGGGCCATGGATGTGTCACTCTATTTGCACTCCACGCCTCAGAAACTGGTGTTATTTAAGTTGTTAAGTTGGTGTATTTAAATACGGTACACGAATTATTGCGTGCAAGGATCCGAGGTCGCATAATTATTTGTCGCTATAGTCGAACCCGATTCCATTTAGAATTTATCCGATCTCGCGTCGTTGCAAAGTAAAGTAGAGCAGATGAATCGGTCATCAAAGGCATCCACCACCACCATCACCACCACCACCACCATCACCACCACCAGCAGCAGGGTCAACACCATCCCGTAAACAGAGGTCAACGCTCATCCTCTCCAGCAGCATCATCAACATCAGCATCACACGACCTAAATATACTACTCCGTCACCTCTTGATTCCCAAATGTCTTTCCAGCTCTCATCCGTCTTTCTCCCACACCACATCCAGCAGTTCACAGTAGTTCGATTGGATTCCGTGAGGAAACAGACCGCAACCGACTGCAGCCGCTGCAGATGCCGGTCGGCCGGTCGTGGTTCTGATCGCCCCAGCAGCTCCAACTATTCCCGGCTTCACGATCTTACGGATAATCCACCGAAGGGCGTGACGATGCATTCTGATTTCAAAGGAAAGCATCTTCACACTCTTCAGCAGCAGAAGCAACAGCAACAGCTTTGGACTCCATTACGATGCATAGACAGAGTCGACAACTCATCCATTATAAGTCGAAAACACTTTCTTAACTAAGCAAAGTTCTGTGTCTTCCTACGTAGCCTATAACAAACACGGAGAATGTTGACCTTCTTTCAAAGCGTCATCCAATACATAGCCTAAGTTTCTTCTTCTTCTTCTTCTCTTCTTCTTCTTCTTCTTCTTCTTCATCATCATCTTCTTCTTCTTCTTTTTTCTTCTTCTTCTTCTTCTTCTTCTTCTTCTTCTTCTTCTTCTTCTTCACATTGGCTCTGCAAAGACAACGATATAGTTTAGACTCTAAATAGCCTCTAAACTTTAGAGGCTATTCTTAAGGTTTGCATAATATTATGTCTCAACAGCCAACTCTATAGATTCAGCCAATATTAATTAATAGCCAGGCTAACGCAGCATATCGTAAACGCTTCTGGAAATGCAATGTAGGCTATTAATTATGTAGCCTATGCATGCATGTACAATGTGCCATTGTAAACATGTATGCATGCAACTGATGCAAGCCTATATATTATATGTATATATATATATATATATATATATATATATATAATGTATAATGCGCATATGTATAGCCTATCTATAAAAGTATGTGTCTTCTGTATTGATTCGACTTATTAATTGGATGTTCGTTGTATCTTTGTTTTAGATTCGGACGCAGGAAAAAGTTCCATCTGCTGCCATCTTACTTCGCCGTTGCTCCGTGGGATGAGGATGAAGACGACTTCTCTGAAATCGAATATTTGCCTGTGCAATCGTGATATCAAACACTATTATATCATAGGCCTATTATTATAGGTCAACAAACGGTCGTTCGATTGTTTCTTGTTAATTATAAGCTTACACGAAGAAGTTTGATTAATAGCATACCTATATTTTCACGTGTATTTGTATTTCTATTTATAAGCTATAGATGTGCACGGTACGTCTATTATGTTATAGTCGTTCTCTCTGTTCAGTGGTTACTGTAACGTTACGAAGTATCAGACTTACTGGCAATAGCAGATATGAAAGGCTCTGCATAGGCCTACAGGTCAAACTATGCTGATTATAATTGCGAATGGACCATTTGCCTTTCACACCACGCTATAATATATATACTATATATATTTATTATATATAGCGTATTAATTATTTGTTCTTAATGACACTTATCATCAAGTAGGCCAGCGCAGAGAGCGACTCCGAGTAGTTTCTTAAAGAAGAGCTATATAAATTTTCGGAATCAATCAATATATTAATTAAATCAAAAATTTCTAAAGCACCTCTTCACGGGAACTACTCAGAAGCGCTCCCGACTTTAGCACGGCGCAAAAGTACAGTTTTGAGTTTTAGAAAAGAAGCTTACTCTTCCAGTAAAATCCCAGGGAGCAGACGTAGCTCCTGTAGTAATCCATTCCAGACTACTGCGTGGGCCCACCACGGAAAAAATTAGATTCCGCTTATAGTTGAAGTTCGTGCAAATGAAGCGACATTATCGTAATACGGTATAGACCTACTTGATGATCTCTTGGCCTGTATGTATATGAACCTGCCAAAATTTCTAGGGGTTTTAATATCATTGTTACATTGAATTTCGACGACCTGCTGAATAGCTCCCATGACCACGACGCGATCTGCTGAATTTATTGTATAGAACCTATAGCCCAGCTGGCGCTGCCATTTCAGTGAATAACTCGAAACCAGACGATTCATAAAAAGGAGCAGTTCAGAGAAAGCCACAAAATATGGCCATAAAATTTGGCTATTTCTGTTCAGCTAAGAGCACTATTTTAAAACAAACCACATTGATGTGGCCTATACATTGTACATATAGAATCTATTTGATTTTCAAATTATGCATGTTAGGTTTGCGTTTTGGCTTTTGACAAATTTCTTCGCGCCAAAGCACTAATGATGCCAATTATTCACAAAGTGAAACGGATAAATTTAGGCTACATTTAGACACCTCTCTGGAAATATCCATATTATAAATTTCCTGTTTTGCATTTTCTAAGCCGTCGTTAAAAATGTCACCACTATCATTATGTTTTGCCCTCTCCAGCAAAATGCGCGCGGATATCCATTTGCAAATTTGAAGAAAAATTAGTTAGGCCCTAAATAGTGTTTTCTGGAGAGAATTTTACATGCATGTCAATGCTAAAAAAGTAGGCTAGCTGTGACTCGCCTTAAAGGTTTAGCGAAGTTTCGTTCTTTCAAAATTACCATGTCACATTCGCGTTGCAAATTGACTGCAAGAATAGTTGTTTTATACGACGTAATCATTGTCAATAAATTATCGTCAAAGAACAAATTATAGCCAGCAGCGCGGGGCCCCTGGAAGCGCGGGGCCCCTGGAAGCGCGGGGCCCAAGGCGGTTGCCTCGCTCGCCTTGCCCTAAGGCCGGGCCTGACAATGTTTAATCGGTTAATTTCGGCTTGTTTTCGATTATTTATTTATTTTTATACCAATTTTACGATGTCGAGCGACCGATTTCAGGCGTGAACAATATGGCAGACAATGATAATGTTTAATTGGACAATTAAGCGACCACTTTGCATTTAAAGTAGGCTCTAAATGCTGATGAAGAGGTGGACGCTGGTGGTGAAAATAAGCTGTTCTAATTACAGCAAGCAGGTCGTTAACCGTTAATGCTTCAAAGACATAATCGCTGAAGTATCATCACCTTCAGCTTGAGGAACGATTGGAAGTTTTTTTTTTAGAATTACCGTCTTACGATAATGTATAAGAAAGAATATCCAGACTCAATAATAATCTGTTATGTCACATCTTATAAACTGGCTGCCTAAATTAATTACAATAGAGAGAGGTGAGAAACCTATTTATGGTCGACGACAAGCAAAGCAGCTGTCTGCAGCTGCTGTCGCTTCTGCTTCTGCGGCTGAAGTTGAGGCAGCTCTCTTTTTTATGAAACGTCTGTTTTCGAGTTATAGTAATTAAATATTGGTTCAGGTTGTAACCTCATGATTAGACGGAGGCGGTCAACATCAAAGGAAGAGATGCTCAAAGCACCTGTTGTCGTTGTCGTTGTTGTTGTCGTTGTCGTTGTTGTTGTCGTTGTTGCTGTTTCTGTTGTTCTCGACGACAATTAAAAAGCGTTACCATTGCGTCATTCTGACGTTGTAAGATAATAATTGCAATTACTCTTCAAACCTGGACAATTAGAGCTTACACTCTTATAGGCCTTTATAAATATATCATACAACAATTTAAAAAAATTACCGTATATTTGTTATGTAGATCTATTCGCTGCATGGCCTATCTGTAGAGTCACAATTACTATGATGACGTTTGTATACCGCTTTAATGATAAAGACGCACCTGCATACACGGACGCACATGTCTATAAAATATATTTATAGGCCTAGTATATTATATATAATATATATATATATGATATATTACATATGATAAAGATATATGTATGCATGTCGATCCAGAATGCACGCCCACAATTTCGCAACTATTGACTTGAAAGTTGAAACATTATATTCTTCTTTATAGCTATGCCCTATAGATTGTATCTTTTGGAAGTAGGCCTAGGCCCTTATAATGCCTTTCGAATTCAGGCTTACAATAATGATGTCATAAAATAGGCCATGAAGATCAATCATTTTGACGAGTCTACTTTATCCCGGCTTGGGACTGGCACTGGAAGAGTGCAACCAGTGGCGGAGTTAAAGAACTTACTCAGAGGTCCCTACGTAGCGTCCTGAGGTAAATTCGAACCCGTAACCTTCCGGCTCCAATGCACCGAACATGCCACTACACCACCGCGCTCCACGCACATGCACACAAACACGCGCTACGCGGGCCATAAACCTCAGCCTCTCAGCCTCTTATACAACGGTCAACAATCAAAGCTTAGGACTTGGAATAAAGGCACCCACAGGGCTGCCCCATAATTATATTGCATGGAGTAGCAGGGCCGTAAATCCAGGGAGGGAACGTGAAGGAATTCCTCTTCACAATTTTCTTCAGCTGTGTCAGAAACGTTAGGGTCGGTAAGCTGTAGGCGACTGCACATTGCACGAACCCTGGATGCTTGAAAGCTTGCTGTGTGATTAAAAGCTGCAAAACAACAAGAGGTGTAAATGTGTCCATTGAAAGATATAATCTCGTCTTCATTAATACAAAGCTGGAGGAATTTATTACACGACACTGCAAGAGGCGCTTTATAATATAGCATCCTGCAAGACTGCAGGGAGATAGCCTAGCAGTCATGCAGCGAGAAGATACAATGTCTATGTAGGCCTATATTACGTATATAATTATACAGGGTGGGCCATAAAAAAGTAACCCCCTACGGTTTTTGGCCCATATCTTGACCAAACATAAGAATTTCGAAATGAAATTTTATAGGCTTGAAGACAATTCATTTTTATTCATGATGGCCAGATTTCATCACAATATTTCAAACGGAACAAAAGTTGTGCCACGTTTAGGGAGGCCACCCACCGTTTTTTGACGATTCAAAAACGAAACACAACAAAAACTAGGTTTTTTGGCAATATCTTGACCAAAAGTCAGAATTTGTAAATGAAATTTTCCGGGCTTAAAAACAATTTCTATTTACACATGATGGCCAAATTTCATCAAACTATGTCAAACACAACATAAGTTATACCACTTTTAGTGAGGCCACCCACCGTTTTGACGATTCAGAAACGAAACGCAGCAAAAAGTGACAAAAACGTGATTTTATTAAGTCTTATCTCAAATAACTGTTGTCAAATTAACTTGGTAGTGCTTCACAACTTGTGTTCAATGTGCCCATTACCAGTGCCAAAACTTCTTTTGAGTCTCTTTGCAAAGTTCTTAAAGGACCTGTTGATCAATCTGACAGATTCCTTATTTACCAATTTGATTGTCGTCTTGCTAAGTGACTTCTCAGCGACGTGCAGCTTCGCAGGTACCCTGTTTATTTTTTAAATAGTAATAATAATGATCATCTGGCAATATGAAGGCTATTTGATAACAATTATTTGAGATGAGATTTAATAAAATTGTGTTTTTTGCTAGTTTTTGTTGCGTTATCCTTCTGAATTGTCAAAAAACGGTGGGGGATTCACTGAATGTGGTATAAGCTTACCTTTTGTTCTGTTCGAAATATTTTGATGAAATCGGGTCATCATGTGTAGATATGAATTGTCTTTAAGCCTGTAAAATTTCATTTTGATAATCCTACTTCTGACCAAGATATTGGCCAGAATAATTAAATTAGTTTTTGCAGCTTTTTGTTGCGTCCGTTTTTGAATCGTCAAAAAACGGTGGGTGGCATCCCTAAAAGTGATATAACTTTTGTTCTGTTTAAAATATTGTGATGAAATCTGGCCATCATGTGTAAAAATGAATTGTCTTCAAGCCTGTAAAATTTCATTTCGAAATTCTTACTTCTGGCCAAGTAATGGGCAAAAAACTGTAGGGGTTACTTTTTTATGGCCCACCCTGTATATATATTTTATATGTGTATATGTATATATGTGTGCCACTTGTGTGTGTATATATATATGAGACATAGGCCTGAATGTACATGCAAACTCAGACTGGACAGGCTCCTAAAGATCATTGTGGCTTGATGCACCAACCCCTCTCCGCAGCCTCTTTGCTCTCTCCGCACTGTTGATCGGACTTGGTCTCCTATATAGTTCCTCGATCGGGCAAGGACTAGCATGACTCAACATCGAACCTTTGCCATTGTAGTCTTTTCTATGTGGAATGACCTCCCTCCCATTATGGCATTATCCCGGACTATCCGTCGTAATATCTTAGGGTGTCACGACAACTCGTCTAACGACAAGTGGTCTCCGGACAATTCGTCTAACGACAACTGGTCTACTAACAACTTATCCAGCGCTTGAGATATGGAAGCTGGATGATAGTTTTTAGAGGTGAAATGGAAATTGGATTGATGAAAAAACGCAAGAGAAATGGAATCTGGATGATCATAGGCGTACGAGGCGGGGGTGCAGGGGGGCAATTGCCCCTCCAAATTCGGGCAAGTTTGGTGGTTTTTTCGGGCAAAAAAGTCGCGGACGACTAAAAAAAAAAAAGGTCGTCAAGTTTCGGGCAAATCTGGTTTTTCGGGCAAAAATAGTCGCGGACGACCAACTTTTTGGCCGGATAAATTTTTCGGGCAAAAGTTAAATCTTTGCCCCCCCACTTCTGAAACTTCCCGTACGCCTATGTGGATGATGGTTCTCTTACAGGTGAAATAGAAGCTGGATTGACGAAAATAACGTATGATAAATAAAAGCTGGATGAAGGTATTTCTAGATCTGAAATGGAAGCAGGATTGATAAGAAAACCGCATAAGTAATGGAAGCTGGATGAGGATATTTTTATGTATGAAATAGAAGCTGGGTTGACTAAAATAACAGGCGAGAAATAGAAGCTGGATGAAGGTATTCTTAGATTTGACGTAGAAATGGGTGCATGTTGGAATACATGAATGAAAATCATCAATCCAGCTTCCATTTAAGCAAAAAAACATTTTCGTAAATCCAGCTTCTATTTCATCAATTAGGCTATATACGTCAGTAGACCAGTAGCCTACTGTGGTCGTTAGACCAATTATTGTCCGGAGACCAGTTGTCGTTAGACGAGTTGTCGGTAGACCAGTTGTCGTGGAACCATATCTTAGTGGGCAGGGCCATCTTATCCAGTAGGCACAGTAGGCACTGTGCCTAGGGCCTACGGACTTTTTAGGGGCCTACGAAATCCTGAGAAAAAAATTTAAAATTTAAATGCAGTGATTGGTCAATGACCGGAAAAAACAAACCGAAATTCGAAAATCGGAAACCGGAAATATTACATTTAACGGATATCGAAAATAAATAATTAATATTAAATAAAGTAGATTGAGATTTAAAATAAAAACTGAATGCGTTCACAAAACATGTTTCAGCATAATTTTAAGAAATAATGTAAATGTGTTGCAATTTGAATTAATGCAGAGTTGTGTTGGATAGGCCCTATTGGGGCCTACGAATAGATTAATATGTAAAAGTGCCTAGGGCCTACGATGACCATAAGACGGCCCTGTTAGTGGGGTGACATCTACAGCCTTTAATTGGCTGCTTGAAGTCTTTCTTAGTTCCTCCTGTCTATTAATTAATTATGCTGAGAGCGCCTTTGAATAGAGATCTGAAGGGGGCGCTATTTAAATTTATGTGATTGAATAGCTATATAGTACTGCAAGAGGCGCTTTATATATATATATATAAATTCTCATATACAATACTGTCAATACAACACAATAGCCTACATAGGCTACTATTTAGGCTGCATACATATATGCATTCATAATCCATGCATACATAACATAGCCTACAATATAGTGGGGCGCGGTGGTGTAATTGTGGTGTCGTTGCCTTGAAGCCGGAATTCACCTCGCCGCGTAAGGACCCTGGGCAAGTACTTCACTCACAATTGCTCAGCGCTTCGGTGTGAAACTCCGATGTAGTGTTCGCGCTGCAGTCGGGAGGGCCTCTGAGTATATAACGGAGGCGCTATAAAAAGTGCACATACAAATGCTGTAGCGCCGCATTTTTAGATTATTATCGTCTCCTTGTTTATCAGTGATCTTTTGTTGTCATGGTTGCTTCGTGAAAGTGCTCGTTTTTCATAAATTACTTATATTAGTTAAAATGCTTATTTTGAGTAGGAATTTTGTTCGTTACTTCATCAATCTGGTGAATATTGATGCTATAATTATTATGTATTTGGTTAAGAAGTTAAATAAACTTTGAAGCATAGTGACTGTTCTTTTTTGTTTCATTAAGCTTAAATTCATTCATTCATTCATTCATTCATTCATTCATTCATTCAATGGGCGTCAGGAAAGGTCTTCTCAGAGACGCTCCCAGCCCAGCCACGGCAAAAGAACAAAAGTCTTGATAATCTCGGGATTAAAACTATTATTATACAGGCAATCAAATATTCAAATATGCAGATGACTGCTGCATTGTGAATTATGCATCAAATATTAACATCATCAATGCAGAACATAATAGCAGGCCATGTAGTTAATTCACTAGATGTTAAGGCAATAATTACATGCCAAGTATCAGTGTTCAATGATTGCGTATTGCTTAACAGAGACACAATTCTACTATAACACTAGTTTCTCAGAGCTCTCAACTGAAGTTGTCCCATTTATACAATGTAGGTCCTGGCAGCCGTCGTCA
This sequence comes from Lumbricus rubellus, assembly GCA_945859605.1. Classification (NCBI taxonomy): domain Eukaryota; kingdom Metazoa; phylum Annelida; class Clitellata; order Crassiclitellata; family Lumbricidae; genus Lumbricus; species Lumbricus rubellus. The sequence goes on along the minus strand of OX243820.1, from coordinate 13,819,115 downwards.
TTCTGGTCTGGGTGTTCACGATCATTGCTGGCAGACAAGCGTCATTGAAATACATACCAAGTGAACCCATGCAATCATAATTTTGCATGGTTGACGAAGTGAGTGAAATCATCTGTTTATTTCAGAATCTAGCTATGATACAATAACCATGTTCTTACATGAACCAAATACTACTTAGCATCTGTGATATCGTATCAAATATCTCACATCTATCATGTAAATAAAATTTTGCAGATGGTGAAATGTGTGTATGCACCTTGGCGTGTTTATTTCTACTGCCCGCCTTGTTCTATGTATGTATGAGCATTGTGGGTCACGGTAGTGTATGGGTATGTTCGGTGCCTTGGAGCTGGAAGGTTGTGGGTTTGCATCCAAATCAAGCCACCGTATAAGGACACTGAGTCACTCGCAATTGCTCATGCGCTTCGGCGTGAAACTCTGATTAAGTGGTCACGTTGTAGTTGGGAACGCCTCCGAGTGAAAAGCTTTGTAGGGGCACTATAGCACGTGCTCATACACACATAATTAAAGTATTGCTATCTTTGTGGGCCTCTCATACCTTATTTGCAGAAATGTTTCAGGTACTCGAATTTATGTATAAAAGTGCTTGAGTTATAACACACAAGTACACTATTCTTATGACGCAATGTGCCATTTCTTTACAAACTCATGTTGCAGTCAACTATACAGATTTTCCAAGGAGCAGTTTGAACAAACCACATTTATAATCTTTATGTTCGTAATGCTTGTATTGTGCTACACCACTAAGAGATTTGGTAGATGGGCCGACTACACTGTTTCAATAGATGGACATAATTATTTGCACGGTTTCACCACAGTTCCTCAATCTGCCGTGAGTGATAAGGGTTAATCTGGCGTCATTGCAGATTCTGAAGTCGTAGAAACAAATAGGAATTCAGAAAGCACACAGGTTGTTAACCCTTACCACTCAGATTAATAATTAATCGGCCCAAATTTGTCCGTTGAGAGCGGACACATGAGTGATAAGGGTTAATCTGGTTTAGTTATTATTAAATAATGCTGCCGTAGGTTAAGACAGAATCCTCAGTTGCGACAATGTTGTAAGACATTATCAAACATCTGCATTTAATATCTGACTTTGGTGTTGTTAAGTTCAGTCCTCAATTGTTTTAGTAGTAATTGGTTTGATAGGGACCTCTGTGACTTTCCTGCTACTAAGACTTTGCTACTAATCATGTTTTAGGCAAGACAGAAGCTGGTGGGCAAGACAGAAGCTGGTGGGCAAGACAGAAGCTGGTGGGCAAGCAAGATGTCAGACTTTGATGGTTTCGTCTACTATGCGATGCTTGTTCCGTCGACAGTTCCAGTCGTCATCTTCTTCCTCCTTCTCGCATGGCTTGGCAGACGACTCTTCACCAACAATTAATTAGGCTCACAACGTCGTTAGCAGAAACGTGTAAATGAAAAATGCATTAACACTTTGTGGCTTATTTATACCGTATATAATTTTTTTTATTAAACTTGGATTGAACTAAAAAATATGCATGACTTTAACTCTTTTTATAATTCTGTTATTTTAGTCCAACACTGATAAGCTCAAGTTCAATTGTGCGTAATGCAGCTGGTGACAAATAATAGAGTATCATAATTAACTCATTTTGAAATTTTAAGGTAGATTTTCTGCTGCAGCAAATGGTGTTATATGGCAGGTTGTTGTAAATAGGGGAAGCTTTTTTGTTGCTATTATAGCTTTTGTGTACATGGCTCCAATAGTCACATGCAACATTCAACCAATTTGCAGTATTAAAGCAAATTATGCAAGACCAATTTATCTGAACGAATTTCTGATCTAATCCACGAACTATTAAAAATAATTTGGCTAATTAGAATTTTTATTTTAATAAAAGCTTACTCAACTAGTTGAATTTAATTTCAATGATATTGATTTTAATATCCCCATTTTAATGTTTTTAGAATAGTAGGTTGAATCTGGCTGATGTTTAACCCCGTAGAACGTTTCCATAATTATTGTTCTGATAGTTTCAATCTACAATACACATCTTATACACTTTTTCCTTAGTACTTAGTAAGACAAAATTGAATGAAGCCACTGAAAATTTGACTTTCATCCTAATTTGAAATCTGTCTATTAGATTAAACACCAAGCTGGTAAATACTAGCCACATTTTAGTAGCTGCATTTTGATGTCATCAACAAATTCTAATTAATTAGTTACAAAATCTTAGCCCATAATTCATTCTAATAGTACACTTTAATTGTTTCAAAAACACTGTCAGTGCTTTTTGCAGAAGTTTTCCAAACCCCTAATTAGATCACTGGAATTCTGATCAACACTTAAATAACAACCTGTATTGTTTTTACCAGCTCATGCCTGTTATCATTATCACTTTTGACAGACTTGATAGTGTACGAAAAGTGACTGAGAAACCAGTACAGCACATCGTTAAAGTGTTAAAAGATCAATGTGCAATCGCAACACTACTGATTACAATGCAGAAGACGACAAAAGCAATGAAAATGCTTTATTTACACAGTGCTCACAAAATGACATGATAGAAACACCATCAAAAGGCTAAGTTTGTTCAAAAGCCTGTTCATGTTAGTGGTCAATTAATTGGTCGACTGCAGCTGAAGATATGTGAGTGTGTTACGACAGTTCACTCCTTGAAGGATCATCAAAGTTTCCAACCAAATCTGAATAGCAGAATAGAACATAATTAAAATTAGTGAGGCACCAAAAATTTAATCATAAATGTAAGCTTAAAATTTCATCTAGAGCTATCTGCACGGAACCAGCTTATAATTCACACGTATTGTTGAGTTGGAGTGCTAGCCACGAGTTCAGCCACAGAAAATGAAACGCCAAAGCGAACAGAGCCTTATATTTTTCTCACAGTTTAAAATTTATCTATTCTTCAAGTTTTTTCTCCAAAGCTAAACAGACATTTAGAAGATAAGCAGTAATAACACTTAGCAGGACTTTGTTCCTTTGGTCGGCACTACAAAACTCTTAGTTTCAATGCACAACATTAAAATTAACAAAATGACCGACCTGGCACTTCTTCGTCTTCATCAACTTCTGCAATTCCTGTTTGGTCACCACTTCCATCCTCTACAATAAATGCATCAGCCATATTTATGCTAGACACTCTGCTATTGCAACTGCCCATATAGATAGTTCTTTAATTTAAAATTCCATTATTTTTAAACTTGTAAAGTTTGCCTTATCCAACATCGAATGATAAAAATATATACAAAAACCCATACCCATTTGCACTGAGTATACAAGTGCTGAAATTATGACTGGTTTAAAATGCAAGTCTATAAATTATTGCTGTTGCAAACACTGAACTATTCACAATCCTGTTGAAAGCAAACATTATTTAATGTATAAACGTATTAAACGTGCAATGTCACATCATGCTGATTTAGTAGCCATTTTCCAGAATTGCTTGAATCGGTCACACTAATAACTTAAAGGCAAACTGGGAATATTTTATATGCTTCAATTTAGCATAATTTTTCTCGTAGAGTTTTATGTTACTTGCTACTTACCTCCAGATACTGGTAGATTTGTTGCTAGCTTTCTCAAAGCTGATGATAGGTTTTCAGCTCTCAACTGGCTCAGTATCGTTGGCAGCATTTCAGTGATTTCTAAAACAGATAATTTATTTCAACACATCTGTAAATCAAATATTTCATCTTGCAATCCATCTTGAGAATATTTTTAAACACCAATTTAGAGAAGTGTTGTTCTAAGCTCTGTTAAGAACAACCTACAGTGCACTGCACTAAACACTTGAATTGTGCTCAAGACTGTTTCTACAAACGCCAGATACCTAACAGAATGCCAAAAACTGAAGAAATTTTCAACATCCGTAATGTTTCTCCAAAACAGAATCAACTTTCAAATAAATTCCCTTCAAATCAAATTCCAATTAAAAGTATAGAAACTAAAAACAGGCACGCTTAGACGATACACTCCTCAACCAAAAAGATAACATCTATTTTTAAAGGAACAATTACGTTAAACAGCGAACAGTTGACTTTAAAATTCAATAAAAATAGACTGCATTTATACCGTTTTTAAAGTCTGCTACAAAGGTTAGTATGCACTTAGACACTGACACTGCAAAATGGACACTTTTTCATTTGACAGCCAATCAATAAACCAAACGCTGTAGAAACAAAATCCCAAGATTTAAGAAAACAGGAAAAAACTGTCATGATGGTATATGGAAGATTATGCATAAGATAACATGAGAAATTTTCTGCAAACTTCCTTCTAGACAAAGCAAAATTCAGACTTATGGTAATAATTTAAAGAAACTTACGTTTGATTTCCGCATGACCAATCACAGCAAATGTGTTCGATGATAGTGAAGCCTGAACTTTTGGATTGTTAAAATGGATCACCTCACCATCATCTTTGATCATGTTCACCTTCAAACCCAAACAATGCTCAGCTGTATTGTCATCATTGAAAACTTACTATTTAAAGCTGCTGTGGTTCAATACATGAATGCTAAACCGGAAAACGTGTAATGTATTTAAGCATAAAACAAATGTTAATACGAACAATTTTATTGTAGTGCAATTTAACACAGTTAATGTTTCTCATTACCTACTTTCCAACCAATAGAAACTGAGACCATCCATCAGTTTAAATATCTAGTGTGTCCTCAACATAATTAATAATTATGCTAGACTTACATTGACTACATGCATGACATTGCATGTGTGATTTAAAGAACCAACCTCTTCAATTCCAGGGATCGCAGTCAGACCAAGTTTTTTCAAAGTTGATTGTAGCTTTTTATCGTCAGTTGCATTTGTTCGATGAACTACTTTCCTCTTGCGACGAGCACTGCCCTGAAACACATAAACAAATGTTATTGCTACAAGTCAGGTATGTTGCACAGTGCACACGTTACCAACACTGAATGCTAGATTCTACAACACATGTTGATTGGTGTTTTATCAAATTTCCTCTGTTTTATCATTTGCGACTTCCGCCTCCTTATGCCAGAGCAGGTCACATATTGTTAGAAACTTTTCTGTTTTCCCAATTGATGATTTAAGTCGTATATGAGTCAGTAGACCTAAGTACCTTTCCTCCAATGCGAACTTGGGCTTCCAGCTGCTTCAACTTCTCTGCATTCATTCTGAAAATAAGTCAAACAGATTCACTTTATTTTCAGTTCAGCATGACAGATTTCATGAAAAAACTAAGCAATTTTAATATTAGAAGCATTGTCCAAAGGGTGGTTATCTTCCAATGGTTCACCAGGGCATATATTCTTAGTGCAGTAGTCGATTAATTATCCACATAATGAAGTTATTAACAGGAGGATTGGCTAATGTAATGCTATCTGGGGAGGCGGACAAAGTGGGTAGCAGTGGGCTAAGAGAGGCTTAACTCCTAAATATGGTAATTAGCCTTTCAAGACAAAATCTGGAAATCTTGACCACTGCTTACTTCGTAATTAGCAAACTAGACAGTGTCAAAAGGCAAGGAAATAGACTACATTTTTATAGACTTAAAGTGCAGTGTTAATCCTAATCTATTACACCATGGACATGTTAAGTGGTCGACTGGTCTGAATTGAGGCTCAGAGTTGTTACTAGAAATCGTACATGCAGCATGCCTCACGGTTGCTGTTTATTTAAAGCAATCGTCGAATGCGTCTTCCTGGACCATGCTCACTCATTTTATCGGAAATACTATTAAAACATCATTTAATAAAATAAAATAAAATTAGTACGGTGACATGACATTGTGTTTAACAGTGAAACGGATGTACACATTGTTCTCGAGCTTCCTCTAAATTTATCTGCGATGTGACTAAGTAGTGCATCATGCGAAGTTCCTGACAACAGACGTAAGCGCGAATACGGCTGAAATGTATCATTTGCTATTTTCCTAAACTTTGTCCAAAATTGTAACAATAATAAAACACTCAAAAAGATTCTCTTGCCTCGTTTAACTCGATTTATCTGAAATAAACAGACTATCAAACAAAGTCACGCCGCAAAATTGAAGCAATGGAAGCGAGAAGGCCACTCCAGACAAATCTAACACGCTTTATACGCATGAACTGACACGAGCTTCGACTTGATAAAATTTTGTATAAACTCGAATTTTCTACAGCGCCCACAAAAGCCAAGTCGCGGGAACCAGCTTATTCACAGGCGCTCAATTAAAACAGAATCGAAAGGCAGAGGTCATGATCAGAAGAGTTAATCTGCCTATAATCATTAAACCACTATATGAATGTTAAAAGTATTATTAAAGTTACGCCACAGTATAAATAACAAACAGTAGGCCTACGATTCCCGGTCAGAGATTAATTTCTCGGATCTTTTCTGCGGGTGGCTCGGTCGCAATATAAACGTGGAGTGTGAGGTTGTACTCTGCCTCCGACACTAATCATCTTCGATAATGAAACAGTGTCGTTAAGCCCGAATACAACAACCTACGTCCACTCACACTGCTGCCTGTCGCTTACTTTTCTTTGTTATTTACGTGTTTAGCCTAGGCCTACTGTGGTTGCGCTATACTAAGCGGCTATAGACCTTTTCAGGCGGGAAATTTTGTAATCTTTTTTAAGATCAGGTCGCGCATGCGCAGAGTCGTGTGTGGCAAGAAAGATGAGGTGCGTGTGGCAAACAGTGCATTAGTTACCGATAAAAGTATTGAATTTAAAATGAATTGCCACCATTTATCTTTAATTTTACGGATCCTAGAGAACGTTATTTATTCAAGCTTGCTAGTATTGGGTTGCCAGTGGACGTTTGATGATCCTATATCGAGAATCGATGCATCGAACTGAGTCGACGATGTTACTCAGTGGTCATCTCTTGAATTCGCCAGGGTCGTTTACACCAGAGAAGATGCATGCAGCATGCCTATCGTTCTCTTGACGTTTATAACGTCATGGTAAATGGATGGGTTCAGAAATGCGAAATCGCAGTCTGTCACAGAAAAACCACATCCCGCTGGGGTTGAGACTCGTGTGTGGAATCGGCAGATTGTACCTGTATGGCCGGTAAGAGTTCTGATCATGTTCTATAAATTGGTTGTAGTTCCCAATCATATTGATGTAAGCCCAAAACGTGATAGGCCTACTTGCAATGGTCACCGTCTTGGTGGACAATCTAAATATGTTAGGCCTATAGCATACAGGATTTGTAATAAAAATGTCAATGGTTATAATTATCAGGACATGTTCATTTGCATTATATGTATGGCATATTGGTATTAATATAGTCAAGATCAGGACCGACCTTAGACACAGGCAAAACAGGCAGTTGACTGGGGCACAACAATCTATAGGGTGTGCCACTTTCACAAAAATGTATTTGACAGTTTTAGATTTTTACATTTTTGGCCAGTTTTTCAATTTCAAACTTGTAATTAATTTCATTGTAACAATAGACTTTTCTATAATTTTTAGTCTATTAATATTTAAAACAAATATGCCTCATTTTTTATAATTGCGCTGTGACGTGGGGTGGACCGCGGAGAGGGGTTCAAAAGGCTCTATAATTTATGTAGGCTTTGCTTGGGGTGCTAAATGCATGCTTTGCCTGGGGTGCACCACATGGTTGCTTTGTCTGGGGCATCATTTTGACTGGTCAAGATACCTGTACAAAATGATTGATTTCTTTTTCTAGACTGGGAGAGGTGTGCTCACACATTGCTGCTCTGCTGCTCAAGGTCGAGACCGCCACACGACTGCAATACAACCAGAAGTCATGTACATCCGAGCCGTCATTGCAACCAGACTTTTATCAGACGAGTACCGTAAGTCTTTGAAGTGTGATTATTTACATGTTTGCCATCTATGAGCACATGGGTTTTATGTTGTCTTTTCGTATCTGCTATGTGATCTTTGAGAGTGTGAGGTGCTATGTGTAATTTTCAGATACATTGAAACAATTTTTTAGTGACCTACTTGGTCACAAGATTATTGGATCTCTGAGCTAAAATGCTATGGCAACAATCATATAACATTAGAATGTTCAAAAAATTGATACAGAAGTTTATTTCAGGTCTTTTTCTCTACCGCGAATTTCATTTCGGGGGGTGTTCAAACACCCAAAAACCTCCTAAATTAAATCAAATCAAATCAATTTATTGGTCTATTTGCAACAACAAGCACACCAAGTGCAGGAAAAAATTACACAAAGCATCTCAAGTATCACCAAGTTGTTAGACATTAATCAATCCAAACTTAATTGGTCAAGATAAATTGTTCAGTCATAAGGCCTAGACTGGGATATTCTCCAAAGGAGTAGGCTAGTTAAGGATTGCTTAAACCTAGTGGTTCTAAAGTTAAGTGATACCAGTGTAGACAATTATTCCTAGACCTGTGGTGCGAGGTTATAAAAAAACTCATGCAATAGTGGACACAAATGGAGACCCAGAAGAGAAATTCAAAGCTACGGCTTTGAATTGATATTTACCAATATGTTTAATTTATGAATGAAAAGGTTAAAAGTAAAATTTGGGTTAAAGACAGATGCTATGCTAGCATGCATCAGAATACTTTTCTAATCTTATTAGGCACATTTGTTCAATGGAACTGTTTAGACCTAATTTTGAGGAATTGACACATGATGGATTATTTTGATTCAATATTATGAGCACAATCACAGAAATGGTATGTACAATTAAAAAACTTACTTTTGTCCATAGAGCAAGCTACTTAATCAATAATCAATTATTAAAATCTTAAAATACTTTACACAAGTACATGAGAGTTGATGACCAGTCCTATGATTGCTTACTTTCATCATTTTATTTTAACACATCTAGACTACAAAGTGTTTTGGTTTGTTATGTCCTTAGGTTGAATCAAGGAAAGTACGTGACATCGACTTTGATCAACCACATCGTGGAATTCTAGCTCCAACCGTAACTCCTCGTCCAGATTTCTTGCCTGGTGAACCGAAATCAGAAAGCCGAACCACACCACGGCATATCTGGCAGACTTGAAAGTCTGTGCTCAGGACGCTGTGATGCTTACTGTGCTAGAATTCAAACTTTGTGGAGTATCTGCTCTTAGAGGAGTATCTGCTCTTAGGTTTTCATTAAACAATGGACAATAATTATAATTGTACAATTCTAGCTATGCAATTTTTCAGAAACAGAATTGAAACATGTATGCAAAAACACATTTCAGAATTTGGTTGTAAAGTAATGTGAAAGTAGTGCACTGGAAGCAACAACAAGATTGCAGTGTGAGAGTGGCTTGTGGCATGAATCTTGAAAAGGCCGCATTACTGCATCTATCTTTTACGATGCCATGCATGCAGATAAGCAAAATCCACTTATAAAACTCTTTCAGAAGATAATGCACTGCAGTTTGGATTCATTCTCTGTGGTAGGTCCAACAACCTGGAATAGGTTCCCCTTGACTATGCGATACCTCCCAAACTGTTCTCAATTTCACAAACTGTTGAAGACTTCTTTCGCTTGATCTCTGCCGGGTCACCTCTGAGTAGGTACCTTGAAAGGGCGCTATATAAATTCTGTTTGTTTGATTGATTGATTGATTTTAAAATGCTGCTACTAGGCATGGAATCGAGAATATAGCAGCTTAGCAATTTTGTTGTAATGGATTCGTTCCACATGCAGACCAGCTGAGGTATAGCACAAAAATCAGGGTCTGTGACCCAGCATTGAATTTCGGGACCTGCTGGTGCTGGGTCTCAGCTAGGTCACGTGTTTATCAATTTGGAGCCAAAAATAGGTAAAAATTAAAGGAATTTGACAAATGTTGGGCAAATGCCAAAAAAGGTTGGCCGAACATTTTCTGGCTCAAAGGCTCGTCCGCCAAAGTAGACCCGGCAACTTTTTCAAACCAATTTCAGCCCTGCTACCACTGCCAAAGCAAGATTAAATTCAAAACTGGATTAAAGCAGTGTGCACTGCTCTTGTCATTCCACAGATGAAATATTGCTGCAACTGATGTGAAATTGGTTTGACAGGTCTCCTATTCCTGGATTTTGACACAGTTTTACTAACTTTAGAAAGAATTCAGCTGCAATACCAGTCTGGTCTTATTGTGCTTGATTTCTTTTTTTGTATGTCTTAAAAGTACTTCACATGTTCAGTAATTTGGTAAGCCATGTCCTGTTTTTTCCCGGTAATTGCAGTTTACACCATGTGTGTGCCTGTCAATTTAACATGCCTCAATCTTGACTGGGTAATTCTGGCTGTAGGCTGAACAAAGATCTTTGGAACATATTCAATGTCCAGTTCGTCATCTGCTGGCTTACCTGTTAGCAATAAAATATAGGCCCTAGACTAGTGTAATATAGATCTGTCAATTTCTCTGTTTAATCTGAAAGGTGAACTTATCACACTAAATCGGCCATGTACAGATTACTATACTGTCTGTTGTATAAATACACAATAATTTTGTTGAATAAAATTTTATGTATAAAAACTTTTTGGTAATGGCCTTTCAATCAGTTATTTTCGATGTCCTATCACTAACCAAAACCTCCCAACAACACAGCTGCCAAAATGTCTTCTTGATCTTTTCACCATCAAACCAACCCATTCCACCAAAACATCCTTCCTCATTCTTTACATTCATCAAGTGGATTCAGCACTGCACAACATCTTGAAACAATCTTCCTTCTTAATTTTACACTAATCGGTTCCTCAATGCACCATCACTGCCAATCAATCATCCACCATCATCTGCCTCAGAATTAATCACTTCCTAGGTTTTCCACTCAAGACTTATCACCACTTCAAGAATGCATGCTGGCCATCTAGGCCTAATAATATATCTTCAGACAGTCATATTATAAAATATCAACACTCAACAGTTGATTTTACTTGAAGCTTATGGCCCCTCACGAGACTGCCAGAAGCACACTAAACGTAAACAAACGTAGACGTTTAGCAAGCTTTATCAATCATGCAAGGCCCTTCAAATGAGCTGTAGGTGTAAAAATGTTGCGGGTGGTATTAAAGTCCCGGTATAGATAATCTTGAAAGTAGAAATATGATATCTTTAAGAAACTGAGCAACACATGATTAATTTATTATACGGGCGTGCTGTTTCGGTTGATGCATCCCATTGAGTCGGGTGCCTTCGGCGGACGGCGGTGACAGCTAGACGTCCAAGTTTTACAATCCAGCGATTTACACGCGTAATATTAGTTAAAGGAAAGCGAATTTTTTACTGTATTTCCTCAGCCCGACTACAGGGCATCTAAAAATTACTTAAAGAATTGGCAACAACAAAAACAGCTTTAACCATCTATTATGCTTTTGCCATACACGGAAATCACGCGGGAGCCGTGATGCACCATGGGCACTATTACCATAGTAACGGTTTCCCGCCTGAAAAGGTCTATAGGCCTATTGTTTATTTAGGCCTATCTTTGACTCAAAAATTCATCGTCCGGTTGGAACTGTATTCAATTCAATTTTTGTTTAATAAAAGCTTCAGGCTGACATCATAATCGTAATCTTCATGTAAAGGGATAAACAGAATCCATGTTTTCATAATTATAAAGAGCATTAGGCTGCGCAGATATTTTACTGCAAGTGCTGCGCGGTATAAATAATCATACTGCGGTAAATATATTACTAACTCCGCACTGGTTGCACTCTGCCAGTCTTAGTCCCAACTTCCAAGCCTGGATAAAGGAGGAGGGCGACACTAATCATCGTCATTGACATGCATGATAGCAGTTGCGTCAAAGATATCAAAGTCTTTGGTGTCGTTAAACAGTAAATATTCGAGCACGCTCCGAGCAGCTATTAACAGCAGGAGTAATACAGGCCTAGTGAACGCATGTGCTGTCCGATGTTAGAGTAGTGTTAGTTTATTACGAATTGAACTATTTAAGCCATGGACGAATTGAAATCTAATGATTTGAATGAAGAAAAAGTTACATTTCAGTCGTTGGTTTGTATGAATGTGTGCTGTTTTAATCAACGTTATTAAGTAGTGTACAGATTTTATTATACCGAATAAATTTACCTGATTATCGCTCACAAGTCGTGCTGTTTTCTTTTTTTCGGCAATCACCGAAATGGAAATTGACGCAGCTCTCTAGCTTGAAAAATTGTTCAAAATTATTTCAGTTAGTTGATATCATGATGTGCTGAGCTTTTTCTTTATTTGTTAGCCGTCAGAATAGAAATTTGTTATTTAGGTGAACCTTGCAATGAAACTTGAGCAAGTGACACTTAATTCCGCAAAGTGCATAAATAAAAAGTCAAACCTTAAAGATCATTCAAACTGTCGTTTTTTCTGGCTCATATATGCTATTTATTTTTACAATTGTACAGGGTGTCTGTGATGAATTGTGCGACGCATGTGAGCGGTTGGGATGGACGTACGCCACACAAATTCAGAAGAAGGTGATACCTCTTGCTCTTAATGGACACGACATAGTTGGAATCGCTGAGACTGGCTCAGGCAAAACAGCTGCGTTTGCTCTGCCTATAATACAAGACCTTCTAAAAGGTGGCAAATATGATCGAAGGATATTTGCTCTTGTTATGGTTCCAACCCATGAACTTGCTGAGCAAGTTGCAAACCAGTTCAGAGCATTGGGAAGCAGTATTGGCCTGAAATGTGGTAAGTAGTTCTAAAATTTATGTTAAATACAGTATGCTTATTTATTTGACCTGTCTAGAGTCTGTTACAAATATTTAGCATTTTTGCGTAATTTGTTTGTATGCGTACTTGTTATAGCGCCCCTTCAAGCTCTCTACTCAGAGGCGCTCCCGATGCAGAGCGGACACTGCATCGGAGTTTCACGCCGAAGCGCTGAGCAATTGTAAGTGAAGGACTTGCCCAAGGTCCTTACGCGGCTTGAGGGTGGATTCGAACCTTGGACCTTCCGGCTCCAAGGCAACGACGCCACCGCTAGACCACCGCGCCCCAAATTTGTATCCATGGTTGACGTTTGAACGTGAATCACATACATAATCCTAGTTCATATCGTCAATGAGATCAGTTGCAATATATATGATTTACTTCAATGCATCCAATCCTTAGACAAATGAGTTGTGTCTCTCAGTAACATGGCAAATGATGCTATGTTTGTATAATGTTGTAGCACTGATTGTTGGAGGTCAGGATAGTAACAGCCAGAGGATTGCGCTTAACAATAAACCACATATTATTGTTGGTAAGTTATTGCTTTTGTCAGATCTATTCGGAAACTACATGTATTCTTTGTGAGGATGCTTCTTGACAATAGGTTGTTCGACCGAAAATTGGAAATGGCAGCAGCATGCCTTTCTTTTTAAAACCATTTTCCGAACCTTAGATGTTGTTCATATTGTCATTTAAAGCATCTCAAGGCTCTTCAGCATGCTGTTTCATATTCTGTTTTTACCACTCTGGTTCATGTTTTCATATGCAATTGAATTGACAACTGTAATTTCTTTCTCATTGGCATGCCCACGTGAGGTTCATCTTTCACCTCTGCAGTCGGTATGCTGTCCCCATCTACTCGATCTCAGATTCTATCATTTGCTTTTCTCAAAACCTATTTCTTCTTTCATGGTCTTGTGCACTGAACGGTTCACCCTATTAGAGATGCTTTATATAATGCAATGCAATATTTAATGAACTTGTGGCAATGAATTCTGCATATCAGTTAGTACTTCTAGCAAATTTTTCTTGACTACTTTTCATGTTCAAGAGTTACTGTTTGTTACGCTTGAATCTTGTGGGCTAATGTATTTCTATAATTGACTATATAAAACATTTTTCTTTTGTATTAATATTATGCAGATATGTTATTTTATTAGCAACGCCTGGTCGTATTGTTGATCACATGACCAACCTGAAAGGATTTCATCTTAAAACTATCAAATATTTGGTAATTATATTTTATGCTTTATTTTCTATTTTCTCCGTTCTTCTAGTTTAAAACAAGTCTTTAGCTTAAATGTGGTTACTATTCATTTTCAAACTGTTAACAACATTGCCGTGGATGTTTGTAAGTAAGAACTTTGTCTTTAGTGTCCCGTAGTGGAAAGTATTTCCTTTCTTAGGCCTCAAAGAAGCTAAAACAATGACAATGTGGCATTGTTCGCGTTTGACTTAAAAATGATATTTCCATGTAATGCTTTTTTTATTTAAAAATCAATATATCTTGCTAAGCAGCCAAGGCTTATTATTGGATTTTTAGCACATATGTGGAAAAAATTATTTGTTCAAACTGTCTGGTTACTGTGATCCAATATAATTCTTTTCATACATGTAATTCCTTTTGTCAAACATTTGCTGGTAATTCAGCTTGTTCTCACATATAAATGTTGTATATATGTGTTTGTGAGTTTAGAGTAGTTATAATTATTCCATTTGCTGGTAGTTTAGTTTGTTCTCACATAAATGTTGTATATATGTGTCTGTGAATTTAAAGTAGATGATTATTCCATGAGATGTTTCTAATTCGTTATTTAGGTAATGGATGAAGCCGATAGGATGTTGAGTGCTGACTTTGAAGCAGAGGTAAAAATGCCAACAATTAGTTGACAAAAACCATATTTAATTTCTACACTTTGAAATCTAAACTATTAATTTCTGTAAATCATCCTATCTGGGGGTGCCTCTAAACGGTTCACTCTATTAGAGGCGCTTTATAACTTTTAGATACTATGCAATAGAATATCGCTTAAATAAGTTATAGTGCTCCTTCCTGTCATGAATGTAAGTTGTGGTTTCTGTATCATTTTAACCTCCTCAAACCTGAATGTGTATGACATATCACTGAGAAATGTTTGAGAAATATGTACATGTAACTTGGAGTTGGAATGATCTTTTTATTGATTTCTTACAAGACTAATACAAATCTGTTTTGACAAGGTTTATATTATATACCGTACCTGCCTACCTGGTGTTAAGCATTTTTATGAAGAATGTAAGATTTACAACTAAGGTAATGATAGTTTCATATAGATATATGAGTAAATGGAAAGTGGAGAAATGCTGTGCTTCTGAGAAGCTTTGGCTTGGAATGATATGCTGACTTGTACACTTTTATATTTTTAAGCATAAAATGGTGTTTGAGTATGTTCAGTTTATATGTCTATGCTTCTGTTTTTGTGTAGATAACTGAAATTCTCAATCACATTCCAAGTGACAAGCATGCGTACCTTTTCTCGGCCACAATGACTACCAAGGTAACCTAAGTTTTGCTGTCAAGGTTCAGATTTCTTGACATTGTTTGAAAAATGATTATGAATAGGCTTTCTTAGTTGCAACGATTATAATTTTATGTGATGTGACTTTTACTTTGGCTGTATCGGCTATCTCCTCCATTCATCTAGTTTAAAGCCAGTCATGTACCTTCAGGGTGAGAATTGCTGGGGGGGCTTGAGGGTGTTCAACCCCCAGTCTTTCTTATGGCTCCATAGTAAAGACTGCTTTTCACGCCCCAACTCCACGTGGATCATATTCCTACCCCGCCCCAGTTACTTTTCCGCAATTCTCATACTGTGTAGCCTTAAGGTTTGTGATGGTTCTTTTGTGTATCTGCCTTTAAGCCCTAGTGTGTCATTTGAAAATGATTCTTGTATCATGTAAGAATTTGAACTAATTTTGAGGGAGATGTGCAATAATAATAATAAACATTTTCCTTACCCTATTGTTACTTAGTGTTGTCAAATGCACTAAGACCAACAATTTCAAAACTGCTTTTGATGGACACCAGGAGAGTATTGGATTGCATTGTGTTCATTATCAACATGCTTCTTCTTTCATGCTTAGGTGGCAAAACTCAAGAGGGTTTCTCTTCAAAACCCTGTAAAGGCGGAAGTGGAAAAAGAGGTTCTGACTGTTGATAAATTGTCACAATATTTCGCTTTAGTTCCAGCAAAGTTTAAGGTAAGTCTAGTTTTAGCATGTTACTAAATGACTCATTGGGTGCATTGATCAAGTTCTTCATTCAGCTGTTCACTTCATTGGTTGCCTTCCCTAGATATACTCGTGTCTGAGCCTATATGCGTGGTGCACCTCCTACTGAGTTACTGCTCTATGTGGCCTTCTTGGTTTCGCTCCATCCTACTTGTCTGATCTTTGTTGACCTGTCTCTGACCTTGCAACTCATCGAACTCTTCGCTCATCAGCAGGGGGCTTTGGTAGCGTGAGCTTGCTCTTCTATTAGACATGGTCACAACGCAGAGCCTTTTTGATTGTGGGACCACTATCTGGAATATCCTCCCCAGTTAGACTTTGGTGTTGACTGCCTAATCTGAAGCTTGATTTTGTTTGTTATTGCAATAATTTCAATAAACATCATTTTATTCTTTGATATATTCAACAAGCTGTTTTCTGTAACAATTGCGGAAGTTTCTAAAGAAATCTGTATTTTGTATGATATTAATTTTTAGCATCTTCATGAAGTTCTTGTAAGATACTATATAAAGACCAATTGGCCATGTACATACTTTCAATCTGTAACTTTCTGTTTTGGTTATGCTACTGTGCTTATAAAAAATTTCTTACCAGCTGTGATAGATTTTTTTTGATTTTAGGAAATTTACTTTGTCTATCTGATGAAGAAACTGAGTGGAATGTCGATGATAATTTTCTGTGAGACTCGCGCCAATGCTCATCGTGT
The DNA here is from genome assembly GCA_945859605.1 of Lumbricus rubellus. Taxonomy (NCBI): domain Eukaryota; kingdom Metazoa; phylum Annelida; class Clitellata; order Crassiclitellata; family Lumbricidae; genus Lumbricus; species Lumbricus rubellus. The sequence goes on along the minus strand of OX243820.1, from coordinate 13,802,495 downwards.
TTCGTTGATATTGAATTATCTCGACTTTCCCGCTGTACTGCTTCATGGAAAGATGACACAAGTTAGTATTAGTCGTGGGGCGCGGTGGTCTAGTGGTGGCGTCGTTGCCTTGGAGCCGGAAGGTCCGAGGTTCGAATCCACCTCGCCGCGTAAGGACCTTGGGCAAGTCCTTCACTCACAATTGCTCAGCGCTTCGACGTGAAACTCCGATGCAGTGTCCGCTCTGCATCGGGAGCGCCTCTGAGTAGAGAGAGCTTGAAGGGGCGCTATAACAAGTGCACATACAAACAAACAAACAAACAAACAAATACATCACCTGCCAATCAAATCTTTGATTTTACCAAATTCCTTGTCAATTGTATGAAGCATCTGAATTTGAGTTTGTCTAAATGAGCTTCTTACGCCACAGTTGAACAATGAACATGTAATGTCATGTATTTTAGCATTTTTTAAGCTATTAATATTGATAGTCTATCGACTCATGGCAAAAATGTATTTAATTATTCAAGTATGCATCTTTAATCATCAATACAATTAATTCTATAAATGCCTTTTCATAAGAAGGTGTTACTAATGAAGAATTTGTTTTGTTTAAATGACTAGTTAAATCATTGAGGTTCAGTTGTCAGAACAGTCATGCAACATGAAGCATTTAGAGAGACATTTTTACTGATATATTCCAGTAGAGGTTTAATCTTTTAAAGAATTGGTTTTCAAGTTATTTTTGTACACATTCATCATTATAGGGGTTAAGAAGAAAGTGATTAAATTGTATAATTGTCGTAAAATCCAGTGCAGTCATACACAGATTTCTTAACTTATTTATGATTTTAAATGTTCATTTTGAGTTATTGAAACAATTATGATTTTGGTTAAAATATTCCTATTTATTTTTACAGGAAAAGCGAAGTGGATCACTGAGGAGGTTTCAGAGCAAAGATCGGACGATTTTGGTGTCAACAGACGTTTGCAGTCGGTCAGTTTGCATGAGTTGTTTTCTAAACCCCTTCTTAAAGTATACAGAGGATTTTATATAAATCATCATCTTTGATGTTACTGGTGTCAAAATCTCAGTGAAATACAGCTTGGGTGCCAGAATCCTTAAAATTTGATTCCCCAGACTGGTGAGGCTTTTTGTGTGATGCTTCGAAATTTAGAATATTTACATTACAAGGTTGATGAATAGACTTATTGTTATGTTAGACAATTAACTGTGCTTTAAACTGGGCTTGCAGCACAAATTATTCTCCTGTGCTGTCTACCAATTTTTCCTTTTAACTTTCATTGTTGTGCACTAATTTGTGTTGATCAATGATCTTTTTTAGACATTACACACATCCTTCTCTGCAACTTACAGTTGATACAGTCTACAGGAGTCTTTCCTTGGTTAAACATTGGAGAAAACTTGTGTTATGTGATTTGACTCAAGTGTCCACTGTAATAATTTAGATCCCACGAATACCAGTACATCTGCAATTAATAGCATTCATGATTATTGATTAGTGATCTAAAGGCTTATTAAGTAATCTGGAGATTTGCTTCAGAATGTAAACAATGTTTGCATGGTTTTAAGAAAAATCGTAAATTTGTGTTTGGCAGTGGTCTTGATATCCCACATGTCGACGTTGTCATTAATCTCGACATTCCCAAAAGTGGAGTGGATTATTTGCACCGCGTTGGTCGAACTGCAAGAGCAGGAAGGTCTGGAGCAGCTTACACGTTCGTCACACAGTTAGTATACGCACACAATTCTACAGTTTTCTCCTTGTATAATGAATATCTTCATGTGGAAATACATGGACTTTGTATAAACCTGTTTTAGTTTCATGTATGTATCTACTTGTTTGTATTGTATGTGCACTTGTTATAGCTACTCTTCAAGCTCTCTACTCAGAGGCTATACTTGAAGCATCTGTATTAGCGCAATGACAGTACTAGACAGCGCTTTTGTGAGATTCTTGTTGAGGTGCTATATGAAGGGTCATACACAAACATACATACATGTAAAGCACATCCTAGAAGTAGCTTGCTATTTTGATCCTACATAAATTGTCCTAATTACAACAAAGTACAACTAAGATGGTCACAAATTGCAAAGGAAGGTTTGTTGCAGATGGGCTTTAAATTTAATATACAATATTTGTTAAAATGATGCATTATATGCTTTTTATTTAGACGTTTTATATTGTTTTTGGAAGAGTTCATGTTCCTTGTAGACTGTTTTGATGCTAAGAGTGCAGCTGAGCAAGTTTTGCGCTGAAAGATAAATATTTGTTAACTGTTGTGCTAAATTCATAACTATTGCAAATTTATTGAATTGATTCAATTTTATTGTAATGTCTACAAAGTGTTTGCAATTTATATTGTCGTATTGTGTTGTCTAGATATGACGCAGAGTTGTTTATGGCGATAGAAGACCACATAAACAAGAACAAGGACAGCAATGATTCGGAAAAGATCCAAATAACGAAATATGACATGGATAAAGGAGAAGTTATGAAGTTACACGAATCAGTGATGCAAGCGGAGGCTGATACCAAGAGGGTAAATTTTGTTGCACACAGAATTCCTGATTTGTATAATTATTATGATTAAGCACCTCTGAGTAGAGCCCTTGAACAGGCACTATATAAATCACATAGACAGATAGACAGATGATTAACACGTCGATGCTTGTAGATGACTGTTACATAGCGTCTGTGACTATGAAAAAGGTGGCATCCCACAAGTTCAACAAGTTCAGCAGCTTACTAAGTAACCCTATATTGTTATGTGCTAAAACTTAAAAACTGATGTAGATTTTCTGTTATAACAATAATAGTGTTGAGTCAAGGTTAAAGTTCTTGTTCAGTATGTTGTTGAAATGAAGAATATCAAATAGCCATGAAAATATTAATAAATATTTAAATCAACTATCCTTTTTCCACACCCTCCTTGGTCACCTGTTGCATGTGCTCATGCTATCTTCTGTTAGGTTTGTCTTGGGGGTCGTTCACCCCATTGTTTTTTGTTTCATTTGCATTATGATCGTGTCGGTTAAACACCCAAGGTTTAGTTTATTTAAGCTACATTTCTACTACACATAACATGTGATGCTTGTAAAACACTGTATAACTCTCATGTTGTGTGATTTTGGCAGAAACTGAGTGAAATCAACGACGTTAAGAAGTATTCAAGGAAAAGAGGCGGTCGTGATGGTTCCAAAGATGGCAGCATGTCTAAGACTCAGCCTAAGAAACACAAAGCCAGATAATAATGGCATCAATCCTTTGTAAAAAAAGGCTTTCAATAAAGTTGTAAAGTATTCTCTTGTAATGTCATCTGTTCTGTTGTTCAATCACCAATTGATTTTGAGATGGACAGATTGTTCGTTCCTTGCAAAACATATAAATATAAGATGATGGCATGGATAATCAACGTGATCAAACAGATCGGCAACATGAACGGATGGTGTCTGGCCATATAAGACACATGCTGCAGACTTTAGCACCGACTGTATCCGCTCTAACTACATTTATACTACATGTGATACTTGTAAAATACTATAGAACTCTTAGTTCAGATGTCTTGTGATTTTTTTGGCAGAAACTGAGAAATCAACGACGTTAAAAAGTATTCATACACTACACATTATTCATAACTCAAGTGCAGAAATGTTAATTTTTAAGCAATGTTTCATAATAATTGTTTATGCTACTTTACATGACAATCAGATTTTTTTAAGCTGGCATTATCAATCAGGATTCTATCCGGGATTGGGTAAAGCCATCTCACGATTTTGCACCACAAAAGAGTTTGTGTGAGAAGTAGTAAAAGTAAAAACTAGCTTGACACAGTGTACTACATCCTGCGTATGACAAAGTAACTTAGGAAAGTTAACTATGGGTGGTTGACTGCTAATCACAAACAGCTTCAAAAGTTTCTCCGAAATGAAAGTCGTCAACGGTGGTTCCGTTATTTGTGACTTCTGCCAATGGATCAAATCGTAAAATTCACGTGCATAAAATCTGAGTTTTGGTCCTTTGAATAATTGTCGCACAGCTAAAGTTCCAGGAATGTGATGAATCCTGAGTTCACGTACACGCTGACGATAGTTTGTTATCCATAGACAGAAGCAGATTTCTAGGATTAGCATTCCGCTGTATAATAGGATTGACAATACGTTTCTGTTCAACTGTTCAATAAAGGGAATAAAGAGAAAGCTGGATTGAATGAAGTAAATGTCTTGCACCATCTTTGCACAACGGTTTGACTTTGATACAGAACCACATCGGCGTAGGCCTATGCACCTTCACAATGTACGCTGCAAGAAGCTGCAAGTTGGTTGGTGTTGCAGCTGTTGCGATATATAAACTGAGTAGTCGATTGGCAGTTGCAAGCCACCTTGAGTGATTAAAATATCCAGGGTTTATTCTAGATAAGGCATCTGGGCAGTGAACATGACAAACAGCATTAAGTTATTTCCACAGATATTATTCCTGGTCTTTTAAGTTGACATTTGGCAAATCAGCATTTATTTTGATAAAGTTTGTCACAGGTTACCTTTCACATGCAGATAAACTTTTCCAAGCGAATCAGAAAATGCAAACGGACCAGACGTTGTTCCATCCAGACTTTACAGTAAGTGTCGCAATGGGTGTTCAAACTGTTCATTGCCATGAAGCACGCAAATGAGCCACAGTACCGGTTTTCTCAGTTCTTTTCTTTTCTTTTTTGTGTGTGCTCTATTTCAAGTATTCAGCTGAACCACCTTTGCCAAAAGATAAAGGTACGACGACTGATAAGTGACAAATGTTCCTATATCATATATTGTCTATAGGACATTTCTAAAAATGTTTCATGTGGGGTATCTACAGTAGTTTTATCTACACGTAGATATCTCTAGTGTGAGCATTCGTCTAGCTACTAGCGCCCTCCTCTTCAGTCTTTGGCATTATTTTGTCAACATTCCCGATGTTCATAAGACGAAGATTTCTCTGATCGTGGAGAAATGCCTGCTGTGCTGCGGGAACTTTGCGTGCTTTTTCGCAGACACACGACGAAAATATGCACTTGCATGCGGCAATATCAAAAAGTTTATTTTTGCTTCCGTCTCTGAAACAGAGCAGTTTCGTTCGGTACTTTTCTTCTGTCTTCCGTCCCTTCAATGGCTTCAGCAGAGTCATGTACTTGTCATGATAAGCACGTATCAACTGCATAACTCGATTATGTGATACGATTGGTATAGAAGCTTTTCTCCAGATCTGTTCAACTTGGGCCGCTAAGTGCAGTGAAATTTCTCTAACCGTTGGCTCTTTTGCGCTCTCGCCTGATTTTAGTCGATGCCTAATTAGCAAATAACATTTCATTACACTTTCGTATGTTGGTAAGGCAGTGCCAGAGAGTTCCTTTGGTGCCCCAAAGACTGGACATTTCGCCATTTTTCTCGTTTTCGGTCTATGACTTGAGGGAGTAGATGCCATTCTAGGCAAATGAGAAATGTCGATTGGGCCTACAACTCTGATCTTTACAGCAAAACAATTCCTCAACTTAAAATGGTTAAACGTATAAATTTTGAAACTGTAATCAATAACAAAAGTATCGCATAGGCACTTTCTAAATTCGCATATTATCACTCACAGTCACAGTTTCGCACAAAAACTTCAAAAAGATGTGGGGAAAAACAGCATAGATGTAAAAGAAATAGAATACACAGTGTCTGGATAAAAAAAAAGTAGCCCTCACAAAAGTGTCATAACTTGGACAAAACGTTTAGGGTTTGTATGAAATAATTTAAACAGCAACAGTGACCATAATAATAAATTATTAGGCTACACGAGATTCCACAGTCGTTTGCAAATATTCGCGAGTTGTCAAATTTTTTAGCTACATTCATTTCAGTTGGTGTAGTCAATTGTCTGTCTTGTTGTTCTGGAATTACAAAACCGCTGACTCGAAGAAGCCCTCGTGGTGAAGGTGATGCCCTACGCTTGCAAATGGCGTTCGAATGGTGCTTTAATAGTTTAGAGTAAATTTATGATTACGAATAGCCTAGAGAAAGTGTCGTAGATCTAATTTGTCAAGGTATCACGTATAGTTATGTATATCGAAGTGTCTGTCGTCAGCAGCAGCAGCAGCAGGCAGGAAAAGGTTCCAAGCACCGGAGCGTATCTGCTATGGAGCGTGACTTTACAGCAGGAAATTACTGCCTGGATAGCATACTGAATACTGATGAGTATTTAGCCCTACAGAGTCATGTAGGCCTACGTGGGATATGCTTACGCCTTGGACTATCTGGCAAAAAGCTGAGTTTAACACAGGGTGTAGGGCATACACCGCGTGGGTTATATAGAAGCGCATGCGCACTCATTAGGTCTATTTGTTACGCATAGACAATTAGACATGTCTAGGTAGCCTACTAGGCTGTAGACGTAAATCTACTAGGCCGACTGGGCAATGTGTAAGATTGTCTAGCTGAAGAAGTGAATGTTTAGGTTCTTACGGTACATCAACATTCCTATCTTATCCGTGTTTCGTCAAAATGAAAAGGAGTGATTATGCAACAAATTGCTCGTTGTTTACGGTGAGCTTCTTTACTATGATAACGATTGTCCACATCTTCATTGCTTCGCTTAGACCTTATGGGCCTACCATGGGCTAGAGCCATGCGCCGACTTGAGAGAGTCGGCGGCGGCGCGCCGAACATTTTTGGTCGGCGACTCGGTGGCGGCGGCGCGCCGACCCCACAAAAATCGGCGGCGGCGCCGCCCTCGAAATGTTGGCGTCGGCGGCGCGGCGTCGTGGGATTAGTGTTCAAGAGTCTCATACTTATTTCAAAAGTTGTTACACAGGCAACCTATAACAAAAAATTTTGCGTGTTCAGCCATTATTTTGGCAGTTATCTGATCTTTAATCAATATCCGTGACAAACAATTATTGTCAGAATAGATGTTCTTATAGAAAATTATGCAAAGACTGGATTAAAAACAACTTGACAACGTTTTCAAATTCAGGCCTCCAGCTTACATAACCTACTAATAGAAGTTAAATAACTATTTGCGCAGTGGCAGTGCTACCAGCCTATTCTACTCTTGGCCTATGATCCACCAAAAATAGGCCGGATTTTTAATATCTTCTTTACACTTAATTTCTTTGATCTGCCGAATGAGGCCCATTTACTTGACGCGATCTGCTGAAATTGTATATCTGCACGCATGCAGATTGATTGATTTATGCATACAAGTACGCATACATGCATACACTCATACATGCATACATATTATACATACATACATGATATATGCATTCTTCCATACATACAAACATGCATGCAAACATTACACACACATACATTCATACATACATGCATAATTACATACAGGCACACATGCACACATACATACATACATACATACATACATACATACATACATACATACATACATACATACATACATACATACATACATACATACATACATCATACATAAATACATACATACATACATACATACATACATACATACATACATACATACATACATACATACATACATACATACATACATACATACATACATACATACATACATACATACATACATACATACAGTTCTTTTTACCATTGTTGCTGCCGTAAGTCAAATCAAATCACAAGATGAAAAAATTTTAAACGCTAAGCGCATTTATCCAAAAGTCAAAATCGCCAAGAAAAATCGAAGTACACAAGAAAAAGGAATCCACTTCGAGCTGACGCAACAATGTTTTTATCGAAATGGTGCAAGTGTTGAAAATTTCAACAAAAAGAAATAGACGCATCAACGCGGCATAGCCGAAAAATTTTCGGCGGCAACTCCGGCGCGCCGACTAAAAATATTCGGCGGCGGCGGCGCCCGCGAATTGTCGGCGGCGGCGGCGCGGCCGGCGCAGAGCTCTGCCATAGGCCTATCATTTTATTCATTAGGCGTAGCCTATAGGCCTACCGGTACCAGTCACCACAATTATCATAGCGACAAGTTATTCACAATCATCATCGTCCCCCTTCATTAATGTAAAAATATCTTATTTGAAGTCTAAAATAACATTTTTTTCTGATTATTTATTGTGAGTGAAAAAATTGGCCATGGTCCCTCGGTCAATATATAGCCCCAACTGTCTCAGGAAGCTGCTCGAAGCCGCCATGTTTTCAAGGCGAGTACATGTTGCGTGGTCCACGTCCTGCATGCGCATGGCTTTCATAAAATGCTTTTCGATGATCATAATGCTATAATAAAATGGCCTATATGAAATCTTGTTGTTATAGCGCTCCTTCAAGATGTCTACTCAGAGGTGCTCCCGACAAATTGCGAGTGAAGGACTTTCTGAGAGTCCCTACGCGGCGGCTTGAGGTGGATTCGAACCCGCAACCTTCCGGCTTCATGGCACCGAACATATACCCTACAACATCACTGAGCCCCACACCAGTAAAGCATGAAGTGATGTTAATATTTTGGACTATAATTTCAGCTGATCTGTAGATGCATATTATCAACTATCGCTGTTCTGGCCATCACTAGCAACGCCGACATGCAATCAGGTAACGTGACTCCTATAACAACTTCATGACTAAGTTACATAACTGTAGCCTATAGAGAGAATCATAGGTAATTAATTGTTTCCAAAATATTCATTATCATCAGGCTCTCGAGTCCACATAATATTATGTGGTATTGAACACCATGCATGGGCATTGGGCAACCTTAATTTGTGCGTAGCTAACTGAAATTTCCAGCGGTACCGGTATACCCTTTGAAGTTTGAACCTTAATGCCCTTTCTCTTACAACAACTTTGTATAACAGTCGCATTTTCCCTGTTATTTTGAATCAAGGTTTCTAAATTTTAGGCTATAATTATATAGTCTTGCGCTCCTACAAGTATGTGTCACCTTGTCTTAACCACAGAGGTAAAACTTAAGTTTCCTCTTATACTAGTCGATCCGACTTAAATTGGAATTCTCTAGGCAGCTGCAGATTGCGATTCTGACTACCGGTAAGCTTACTCTTTATCACCTGCTGTGACGTACCGTACCGTGCACTGACCATCAATAATTACTATTGTCTTACAAAAGAGAAATGTCATAACATTAGATTAGATTATGCGTCGACTAATTTGGTAAAGCGTCGTTAATATGACGTAGACTATCCCCCTCTGCCTTCTCCTCCTCCTCCTCCGCCTTCTCCTCCTTCTCCTTCTTCTCCTTCTTCTCCTTCTCCTCTTCCACCTTCTCTTTATTCTCCTCCTCCTCTTCCACCTTCTCCTACTATCCTCCTCCTTTTCTTCCTCCTACCTTCTTCTCCTCCCCGTCTTCTTCTGCTTCTCCTACTCCTCCGCCTTCTCCTTCTCCTTATCGTCCTCCTTCTTCTTCTCCTTCTCCTTTTTCTCCTCCTCCTTCTCTTTGCCCTCCTGCTCCTTCTTGTGTCTTTGTAGATTCCGTTGACTGTGGTCCTGACCTTGTATGCAGATTCAAAGGACGATGCGACAACGACAGTTCTTGCGATTGCTGGCCAGGATTTATTGGAATCGACTGCAGCACAGGTCGTTCATGCAATAAAGAACTTGACAATGTATACAATAATTATAGTGTCAGGCCTACCTACACTAACAGAACTAAATTTGCAGGACTACACAAACAGGTGTAAACTAATGGATCTAAACTATAGCAAACCTGCTGCTGTTACCATTACTACTACCGTTGTTGTTGTTGCTGCTGCTGCTGCTGCTGCTGCTGCTGCTGCTGCTGCTGCTGCTGCTACTACTACTACTACTACTACTACTACTACTACTACTACTACTACTACTACTACTACTACTACTACTACTACTGCTACTACTACTACTACTACTACTACTACTACTACTACTACTACTACTACTACTACTACTTGCGGACTGTTTGACATCGCTACATGTGGTTACGACTAATTATTACCCCTTCGTCATGGCTTCTTGTGTTCTGCTACTACGTATAATTATTTCGTTAATTGCTGTTTGCAGGCACTGTAGCTGATCCTTTGGTTGAGTATTTATATTTGAATAATTGCCGTATAGGTTTACTTAGAAAGGTCCAACACAACTCAATTGATTAGCTGATAAACGAGACTGAATCGCAAAATATTTCAAACATGTGGCTGTTTGTCATGGGCGTCCGCAGGGAGGCGCAAGGGGGCGCAAGTGCGCCCCCCTAGATTTTTCGAATATTTGCAGATAACTCTAGAGCAGTGATTTTCAACCGGGGTTCCGCGGAACCCTAGGGTTCCGCGGGCGTCGGCCAGGGGTTCCGCAGCGGTTTGGGAGAAATTTTAGTGCACCGACTGAAATCCTAAAAGTATCGGCAATGAGTAGATTCCTTCCCAACTTCAGTCATTTTTGCTTAAAACCATTATTAGGCTACTTGAATGTAGGTATGTCGTTCAATACTTGTTTTTCGGAAGGCACGTGTATCAAATGGGAATCTATAAGCTGAGCAATCGGTCAACGACTTGTTGGATTTGGTTAGTTCCTCTTTTGATCAGTTAATTTTGGTAGATCCAGAGGTAGCTGGATATTAAATTGTTTTGCAAATGCAAAGGCTGAGACTCAAACATATATTTATCTATAGTATCTTAAACCGACAGGCCTATAGGCCGTATACTCGCTCTTTGCTTCTCGGAAAACAACATTAGATGTGTGAAACAAGAATCAGATGTGTGGTTATTGTGACAGAAGTAGGGTCTACTGTTTCAGGTGCACCGACGTACCCATCAAACGAAGCTGAAACTCCCCAAATAAGTGGAATCCCTCGGCCCCACTAATAGGCCTACATGACATTGTAGCCTCGACGTGTCACTCACAACATCCGGCCATGACGGTTGAGCCTGAAACGATTCTTTTATGTGGAATATGAATCATTATGCGTCTGCATACGTGTCTCTCTCTACGATGCGTCCATGACTTAACCCAGGCACAAATTCGCATTAAACTTGAAAAAAATCCTTTAATACACCTTGTCCTTAACACTGATCCAGCATAGAACGTATTTTCAATTTTAAATATTCTATCCATCTTTCAGATGGATGGATATTTGTTGGCGAAATAGAGCGGATATGCAGTTGCTTTGCGCACTGGACCTACCTTCTAGAATTCTAAGCCTAAAGCTAGTATTTGTGATATGATACTACAGAATGCGCCAGGAGTGCAAGTAACTATTATATAGTTTACTACATATTGCACAATTTCACCAATTAACCTACTAAGTAGGCCTACTGTTACAAGGCTATGTAGGCCCATTTCTTGAAATACCGGTACTGGACGAGTGAAACGCGAAGGGTTCCGCGAGCGAATACGTGCTTTGGAAGGGTTCCGCCACTAGAAAAAGGTTGAAAACCACTGCTCTAAGTAGAGGTCAAAGTAGCAAGCTCGGACAATTTGACCAGTACAGCCTTGACTTTCGCCAATTTGACCAGTACAGCCTTGACTTTCGCCAATTTGACCAGTACAGCCTTGACCTTCACCCATTTGACCAGTACAGCCTTGACTTTCGTCTATTTGACCAATACCAGCCTAAAAAAATTGAGTGCCCGCGCAGTTTGACCAATATAGCCTTACTTTTTCAAATTCATGGAATATCCAGCTCGGCTTAAAGACAAGATATTCCAATAAAAATGGTTTACCCGAATAAAACTAAAACTGAATTACGAAAAATCGCCAGGCAGCTCGGCTTGATTGGAAATACAACAATACTGCGGAGATCGGAGCTGATTGTTGTAATTGACGTCCACAACCGCGAATGCCACGACGATGAATGCCCATGCAACATTGAAAGGTAGTTCCTACATTCCACTTCCCGATTATTTAGCGAATAAAAAGGCTGTACTGGTCAAATTGTCCGAGCTTGCTACTTTGACCTCTACTGCTCTAGAGTCTAGATTATTTGGCTATGATTATTAACAATGCGATTTTCCACATGATTATCGGTGTGTCATACAAGTTGGACGTTTAATTTATATCTTTCTTTGGACGCATAGCATATATATGTAGCCTATAGAATTTTCTCGTGGTAATATGGAAATTCATATTGTTTACCCAATATACGACAAAATGCATTGAGTCGTGTCGCCTAATTGCTAAGTAATTGGTATCTTGTTCCCTTTAACAGCGGCTCTTGTGTTGTTTCACGCGATCACTGCGAGATAACAAATCCAGCCGCGGTGAAACGCGATAGTCATATAATTATATTCACACAAGCATACCTGGTAACAATTATATAGGCATATATATATATATATATATATATATATATATATATATATATATATATATAAACAAACTTCATTGGCACTGGCTGGAGCGACTGTCTCTGACTCTGACTTAGAAATCATGCAGATTCTTCCCTTGATGCCAGCCAATCCGCGTTTGGCCACACTTTAAATATAGCCCGCTAGCTTCGGAACTATACATTGCATTCCTATATTATACATAGGGGTCCTGGGGTACTACACATATCTCTATATATATATACTACAATAGGAATATGTGCATTATTATTATTATTATACACGATGCATTGACTCAGCCTTGGTTGGCTTCAGAAAGATGATGAAAGATCGAGAGAGCGAGGGTGCCAGCGAGAGACAGAGAGGAAGAGGCAGAACTTAAAAGGGACAGATAAAGAAAGGGAGAGGAGGGATAGAAGAGAAAACATCACATCAGAGTTGATACTTGATAGGGTGGCATATATATATGGCACATATATTATACGGTATATAATTATATATACTGTGGGAGGGGAGAGAGAAGGGATGACTGGTGAGCAGAGGAATCTAGTCACCACCTCTATCTGAGGAAAGTTACGACCTTGCTGACAGATTGAGGAATTTGAGGTCCCAACACGAGGGATCAAAAACTTCCCGCTCGAGGCAGAGCATAGGGCAATTTGTTAGGAACGGAACAGGCAGTCAATAGTGTTCATTTTCGCTTGAAGTTAAGTTCTATAAACGGTCATATTTAAACAACTAAATACCGGTATAAGCTTAGTCTTACAGCAGGCACCATAGAAATTAAGGTTATTCAATACGGTATACGCTTATGTGAGGATAGAACATGGATTCATTCGTTCAACAACCAGTGACGACCGTTTATCAGGTCTCTGTAGAGACCTAATGAGTGTAGGCTATGTAGGCCTACATTGTAATTCGTACTTCGGAAACAATATTCTTCTGAATTTCTTCACCATGGTCTTTGTACTTCGGAAACAATTTCAGACAGCAAAATCGGGTTCAGGAAGTGATAAATCAATTTGGATAGCCTATAAGACCTCCGACGATTACAACTGTTATTTCAAGAGTAAGGTCAGCTTTCAGCCACATACAATTTTACTATCATAACAGTTTTGGCAATGAATGTGTCCATGATTTTTCGAATGCTGGGTTTCGTGACAGTGGATCGAGAGGGAGCCAGCGCAGAAGGAGCGAGCAACGAATGTGGATTGATCGGTTGCTTTCGACAAGCTATTTAGCCCCTGTGACAATTGTATAAAAATCTGCGCCCCCCTAGAAAAATTCCTGCGGACGCCCATGCTGTTTGTCTTTATGTCTATCTGTCTATCTGTCTGTCTCTCTGTCTGTCTGACTCTCTGTCTGTCTGTCTTGTCTGTCTGTCTGTCTATCTGTCTGTCTGTATTTGTCTGTTTGTATTTGTTTGTCTGTCTGTCTGTCTTGTCGGTCTGTCTTGTCTGTCAGTGTTGTTGAAAGTATCGGGCAAATGTACTTAAGTAAAAGTAAAAGTAAAGTGGATTTTAATTACTTAAGTAAAAGTAAAAGTACTCATCAAAAATTTTACTTAAGTAAAAGTAAAAAGTATCCCCTTCCAATAATACATTTAAAGTAAAAAGTAAAAGTACCGAGCCCTTCTATAACTCAATTGATTATTAACCTTCAAAAATACTAAATTCTCGAAATGGTTATTATTGAGTCTAGTACGCACGCTTCTGATTCATTTTAGTACAATGCACAGCTGAAGAGTCGTTCTGCTGCAGAAATGGCAGTGCATCCAGTGTGCACCAACCATCGAAAATCTATTTTTAGCCATGCAAATTTGAATAAGCTGTTTTAGCTTAGCGTAACGAAATGTTAATTAGCGCTTTGAAGTAACGAACATTGTAACGAGTGTCGCATAAATTGTAACGAAGTAAAAGTACTGAAATATGGGTAAAATTTTACTTCGTTGAAAGTAAAAGTATTTTATTTTTTCGATACTTCGTTACATGTGAAAGTACTCAGACTTTTACTTAAGTACAGTAACGCGTTACTTTTACTTCGTTTCTGTACAACACTGTTGTCTGTCTGTCTGTCTGTCTTGTCTGTCTGTCTATCTGTCTGTCTGCCTATTTGTCTGTCTGTATAGAGACGACCTGTGAGTCCGTCTTGACTCAAGTGAAGAATGCGATTGTCTTGAAGAGCGACGGCAACAGCTATGGCGCCTTTGTTACCTATGTCTGTCGCTATGGTGACCAGTTCCTCGATGTAACCGATTCCAATGCTGCGGAACCGAGAACGATTCGATGCAACGAAGACGGAACGTGGGGACCAGACTTCGTCGACTGCCTACGTAAGTTGATCACTGCAGTCTGTCTGTCTGCCTGTCTGCCTGTCTGTCTTTCTGTCTGTCTGTCTGCCTGTCTGTCTGTCTGTATATCTCTCTATATGTCTGTCTGCCTGCCTGTCTGTTTGTCTGCCTGTCTGCCTATCTGTATGTCTGCCTACCTGCCGGCCTGTCTGTCTGTCTGTCTGTTTGGCAAGTGTTTGCCTGCCTGTCTGTCTGTCTGTCTGTCTGCCTGTCTGCCTGTCTGCCTGTCTGTCTTCGGGGGAAGACTCTTGATTACTAACTTACTGATTGGATTGCTACAATGTCTGGTGTTTTCCAAGTGGCAATCAGCTGTAGATGTTTGCTGGTGATGTTGCAGCCCTGTGTCCCGTGGTAGCGACGTGGAACGGATATGACGTAGACACGACGCTGAGGATCGAGGGAACAGAGCTGCACTACGGCTGCTACAAGCTGTACACGTCATTCGAAGCGAGTGCTTATGGGACGAACACGGATACTGTTCGATATCATTTCATCGACGGATCATCGAGTGAGGCGAAGGTCGCATACTGCAGATCAGGACAATGGATCCCACCAATCGTCGATTGTATTGGTTCGATTGCTATACTTCATTACAATGCACATGCTTGTCTTTGTCAGTGTCTGCATGTCTCTGCTTGTATCTACAATGTATGTCTCTTTGATATATTGATAGTGATGATGATTGATGATGATGATGATGATGATGATGATGATGATGATGATGATGATTATGGTGGTGGTAGTGGTAGTGGTGGTAGCGGCGGCGACGACGACGACGACGACGACGACGATGATGATGATGATGATGATGATGATGATGATGATGATGATGATGATGATGATGATGATGACGACGATGATGACGATGACGATGATGATGCACACATGACTGTACAAAAACATTAATTCTGACAAGATAAAGATCATCATCATCTGATCGGCAACATCAGTGACTGCGTTATCATAGCTCGCTGCAGGTCATTAGGCAATCTGCCTATTTTTCTCTTGACTGTCTGATCACCTGCCAAAAGTTTTTTGGAATGTTTAGTAATATCTTCGTTACATTTAATTTATTCGCTCTGCTGATAATTATATTATGACTCCCATGACCCTGACGTGACCTGCTGAAATTGTATAGGCCTACAGCTGGCGCTGTCACTACACAAATTGTTTCACAGCATGCTGCTTTACCGCTTCACAGCATGTGCAAATTTATAATAGCCTACTTAGGCTACCGCCGTTCGGCCGTTGCATAGCGTACAGCCGAATAACAATTGCGTCGTCTTACAGATCTACTATCAATTATCCTGACTTTCATCACAATGGCCTGCAATAAAGAAAAGACACAAAAATTATCGTAGTAGGAGCTGTCACTACACAAAATGTTTCACAGCATGCTACTGTTCCGCTTCACAGCATGCGCAAATTTATACCGCCATTGCAAAGCGCAAGCTATTCAATAAATGCTTTTGTTTACAAATGGCCTTTGTGAAGCATTTTGAGTTTGCATTTGACCGATGTTTAATTGTGTTTATTATTGATTATTGTCGTTTCAGATGATCAATATGTCTCAACGTCAACTGCCACCAGATCAACTGTACTGATCAGTTTCTTAACAACACGCAATAATATCCTTTCATCACTAATAACAGCCGTCACGGTTGGCGGACTGGCAATCTAAGAAACCTATCACTCACATCCAACAGATGGCAAATCCGTTGGTAAAGTCTTCAAAGTTCAGGCACTTTCAGTTTCAATGAGGCAACAAAGCCTTTTAAAATTTCATCTATGGGCTACACATAGAAGCAATACATGCGCGCATAGATGCATGAATACATTACGTGGTTTTATAGTGGGGCGCGGTGGTTATTGTGGTGGGTTCGGTGCCTTGGAGCCGGAGGAGTGTTTCAGTTTAGAATCCACCTCAAGCCGCCACGTTGGGACCTTGAGCAAATCCTTCGCTCTCAGTTGCTCGTGCGCTTCGGCGATAAACTCCGATGCAGTTTTCGCGCTGTAGTCTGGAGCGCCTCTGGGTAGAGAGCTTGAAGGGGCGCTATAGCAAATGCGATAAATAAATAAAAATAAGTAAATAGTGCATAGATGCATGTATACGTTACATGGTTATTATAGATGAAATCTACTCATGTTCGCCGACCAAGAAAAAGCTAGCAACGGTTTACCTTATAGTCGCAATTTTAGGCTACATTGTGATGATGGTCGACCACCAGTCTTTTTGACCTTGTGATGAAATATTTCTTGCAACATGAGAGCGTTTTTTACTTTGTGGTAAGTTCAAGCAGCGACGATTAGATCTTACGATGGACATGGCTTCAATCCTTATTCCTGGTGGTTGTTACATGCACCTGAGCCCAGTAACAAATCGGAGAATTAATCAGAAATTAGCTTTAAAAACCTGACGTCTTGTTTTAGTTGACACTGGAGGAGTGGAGGAGGGGGAATAATGGTCACAGTCACTTTGTGGAGGCGGGGCAGGTTCGCTTTTCTTGTCACTGTAGCCGATTGATGGTTTTGGTGGTGATTTCTAACACTGTCTATACTCTATAGCATAGACGGAAACCTGTGCGGAGACTGGGGGGGGGGACGAACGAGTGTGGCCGAAGGAAAGACGCGAGATTTTTTTAGTCATCTGCCGAAAAGTTAAAAAAAAAATTTTTTCGCCGCCAAAAAAGTTGATGACCTTTTTTTAGTCATCCAAGATAATTTTTTTTCAACGCCAAAGTCTAAAAAATGTCTATTTTCAGCGGAAAAAAATTTATGCCTTTTTTAGTCTTCACACTCAATGATTGGGGGGACTAATGCATGGGCCGTCTCCCCAACACTTTTATTGGGGGGACCGTCCCCTCCAGTCACCCCCTAGGTTTCCGCCCATGCTCTATAGCCTTCAGTGCGATGTCAAATTTGATTTTCTGGAGCCATTTAAGTTCTCGTAGCTGACTTCTTTATAACTTTCGCTGTGGATTTGTTTACTTTTTAACAGTGATTCATTCGCGAGTGCCGTTCCCATTTGACCGCAGAATATAATAGAGGCCTACCTAGCTCATCTGATTTCTTGATTTCACAGCCAGCGTCAACTGAATTCGGTGACTCAAGGCGACATCCTTCCTCCCCATCAAGAACAACTAAGCACAATTATTTCTCACGGAGTTTCTATGTCGCTGGCCATCTGTTGAGCAGAATTATTTTTATGATTCCGAGCAGACGATTGCGATAATTATTAGTAGGCCTATATAGTTGGAGCGTAGGCTATGGAGAAGAAGTCCGCAAGTCAGATAATACTCGTAATATCCAAAAGTCAGATAATACTCGTAATATCCAAAAGTCAGATAATACTGGTAATATCCAAAAGTCAGATAATAGGCCTACTCGTAATATCCAAAAGTCAGATAATACTCGTAATATCCAAAAGTCAGATAATACTCGTAATATCCAAAAGTCAGATAATACTCGTAATATCCAAAAGTCAGATAATACTCGTAATATCCAAAAGTCAGATAATAGGGCCTACTCGTAATTTCCACAAGTCAGCGAATATCATATAAAAAAATTTGATCCGATTCAAGTTTAAACATTGAGTATAGTCTTGACTTTCAGTGATTAAGGGCCGTCCATAAAGTAGCCTACGTCACGCTATTTTTGACCATTTTTGACCACCCTCCCCCTGTCACAAACTGTCACAAATCTCGGACCCCCCCCCTAAAGTACGTCACACTTTCGATTTAAAAAAAATTAACACCGCAAGGCTATACATAGGGCCTAAAACAAGGCTTCGCAACAGCATTACTAGCGCTTCTAGCGAGAGAAATCGTGAACAACACATTCAGGGATACGCATTTCATGCTATTTTGACATAAAACTAATTCAAATGTTTCACAAAATTGCTGAAAATTATTTTTAAAGCTATTAAATTCTTCTAAAAAAATATAAAAAAGAATTAGACATTTTAAAAAATGTGTGACGTCACACATGACCTGACCCCCCTCCCCTGTCACCAACTGTCACACTTTCTTACACCCCCTCCCCCTGGAGCGTGACGTACTTTATGGACGGCCCCAAAGACGATTGATTGATTGATTGAAAAAAGTCGATGATTTACCGTTTACGATTCTTGACGACAGTTTGTTTGAATGTGAATCGCTGATTTTGAAGCCTATACTTCCGACTTCAAATATTTCATAGATGTAACTGATAATAAGGCTCCCCAAAAATGTTGCGTTTCCGGTAACCCGACCGACCCTCTTTTATTGCCGCGACTCAAATAATTTTGTAAAAAAAAGTTATATTAAAAAAATTTAATTTTTTTAAACATTTGTATTGACATAACAGAAAAGACGTCAACAAAATGAAATTAATAGGATTGTTTTCTAGAGCAGTTTTAGGTGCAGACAGTCGGGAAATACTAAATAGGCAGTTTACTTTGTTGCAACGTGTACCATTGTGCAAAAAAGACTAGTGTAGTATACTTTTTCGGATAGTCACTGCATAAAAATATTTTACCAAAATAAAAATATTTTTCGACCTACCCTCCCAATTTTTTTAGCTCTATTACCGGAAACACAACACTATTTTTAGGCCTAATGGTTCACAATGCAAAGTGATTGGTGCAATGTAACATCATAACGTGAATTGGAAAGCAGATGTTGTGCGGCTCATGCCTACAATCGTCGGAGGGTCAGAAATGTCGGGCCAGCGCAGACCGTGCATCGTGCATAGGTCTTAGGATCTTAGGCCTATATTAGTAGAGTCGAGGCCATAAGTTCTGTAACACTGGTTGTTCCATGCCAGTGCCAGTCCCAAGCATGGATAAAGGAGGAGGGCGACACTAATCATCTTTGATATGCCAGCGTTGTTAAGCATGTATGCCTAATAGGCCTACCAAGCTAAGTTCTTATAGGTCGCTACAGAAAAATGCAAACATTTTACGCTGCAAAGTTGGCTAGGCCTGTAGGCCTATAGGCTGTATAATTATGTAACAGTGGAACATGAGTCGCATGACACATGCCTTTGTGCCTCCGTCTTGGGCTAAATGTGATTGAGTACAACATTAATCAAAGGTCTAGACGTATTTATAGGCTATCAACTCTGTTTTTTCTGTTTATCTTCATGCCCAACCTTCCCGCCCATGCACCATGCAGGTGCCTGGCTGCACAGCAGCGTTACGTTCTAGACATTAGTGTACTAAAGAACTCTGCTACCCTGCGACACACGCCATTGCCCATGAGTACCCTAGTCGTCCGTAAAACCGGGCACAGCAGGACGTCAACCGCTTGTTTTCGGTCTCTGTCGTCGTCGTCGTTGGCCTATAGGCCTATGTCAGTAAATTCAACGCGACGTTCAATCGTAGACTTGTTTTTACGTCAGTCTGTGCAGAGTGCGCGTAGGTCGTCAACCAGGTAGGCTAAACAAATACGTATGTTGGTAAAAATATGTTTTTATAATTTCATTTATGCTGTTTGCTGTAATAAAGTTACAGTCAATAATAACGATATCGATAGCAAATCGTCAATGAAAGTATAATGGCTGCCGGTATTCTACTCTCTTAACTGCACTTTATTAAAGTGCTTAAAGTGTAAAAAAAGAAGTATCTGGAATTCTGGATGCTTCTTATCTTCCAGGTTGTGCTGACCTAAGTCACCTGACAAGTGGCAGGACGGCATTTAGATTTTAAAATAAGTACATGGACGCCGTCCATGACCTCCAGAGGCTCCGGTGAGTCCAGTCACACCTTGAAACCTGAAGTTTATTAACTTACATTATTTTTGCCATAGGCTACTTTATTATTGTTGCTGTGTTTTATTTTTGCATCTTTTACCAGGGCTGTTTTAAGGAATTTTTAGAACTGCACAACTCCTTCTTTCCTTTTCCCATGGATCATCCATGGTAGCCTAAACTACCTCCAATCGGAGGACAGTGACCTTTTCTGCTAGTTTTAACTATATGTACAAAAGTGCTTCTATACAACTAGACATTTTATGTACAACTGCACGTAAAAAGCCCCCGTCTTTTACGTGTAACCAGCTGGTGCATGCGAGCGATGTGTCACCAGGATTTGTCTCATTTTGAAATAAACGAATATACAGGTCTAGGCCTATGGGGAACGGACATTAACCCCTCGGACAGAAGCCCCCCCCGGACAAAAGCCCTCCAGACATTAGCCTCCTCGCAAGGGCGGATACAAAAACTTTGGACGGGGGGGGGGGGGCAAAAATTCTTGGCCTAGGGTTTGGAAAAAATTTCGTTTCCGCAAAAAGTTGCTGACCTTTCTTTAGTCATCTGGCGAAATTTTCGGGAAAATATACCATTTCATATTTTTGTGAAAATTAGGCCTCTACTATTTCATCCGCCCAAAAAGTTGATGACTTTTTTTAGTCATCTGGTGAAATTTTCGGGAAAATTATACCATTTCATCCGCCAAAAAAGTTGATGACCTTTTTTTAGTCATCTGGCGAAATTTTCGGAAAAATTATACCATTTCATCCGCCCAAAAAGTTGATGACCTTTTTAGTCATTAAGTCCAAATTTATAAGCTTATTGAAACCAAATGGAGGGGGGGTTGAAACCAAATGGGGGGCACGTGCGATACATGGGCATTTCTAAATGGGGGGAGGGGCCATGGCCGGATTGGCCCCTTTGGATCCGCCCCTGCCTCCTCGGACAAAAGACCCCCTGATGTAGGACATTAGCCCCCCCGCCAGTCATAGATTGCACATTAGTTTAACATTGCAAAATATGCTAATTTAATTGAAAGTTTGATATGTATATTATAAAACATTTAAAGGCATTAATTGTAGAACAACTCATTGTGTAAACTTGTCTAATGTATTCAATCTAATTTTGAATTGGAACGACGCTAAAAAGTTTACGAAGCTGAGACGTAGCCTAACTAACGTTAACACACCTTTGTTGCAGGACACTAAACAAATAGACTGTATAGGCCCTACATACGATTCCCATTCGTTCATTTCGAATACAAGTCTATATGCCTACTGACACAATCAATACCCAAATGACACTAAGAACTTTCGTATGCATGCGAATGCCATGCAGTGACAAGTCATCAGTTACGGCACTATTCTAAGATTTGCACATGGGGTGGGGTTTTTGTCCGGGGGGGCAATGTCCTACACAAAATGGAGGGTGGCTTTCGTCCTGAGGTAACTAATGTCCGGGGCTTTTGTCCGGGGGGCCTAATGTCCTACACTCGAATCCGTAGCCTCTTCTGCATATATATCTTCGTCGACTGTTCTACTTTCACATAAACTTCCCATGATTCCTTTACAGATAAAATCACAATGCAAGTAGGAGGCGAGTCAACGGCTCAAGTCGCTTGTGGTGCCCCACCAGGTTCAGTGGTCGGATGGATTTACCTGCAACCTATGCAGGTAACCCTCCAGCTGCAGTCTCTCACCACAAGGTTCACTCGCTACCTTCACAAGCAGTCGATTGGTCTTGGAGCGGCACAGATTCTACTTGGCGGTCTGTGTATCATCTTCAACGCCATTTCTCTGGCAGTTGGCACGACGCATGGAATCAGCTTCGTTGGCCACGGATTCTGGTGTGGAGCATTGGTCAGTGTCAATCTGTCTACAGCTTATAAGCTTATTAATTATGATAATGTCACATTATACGATCTTCATCTCAAGGCGACTTTGTGGTCAAATGTTCAGTCAGAAAATGATTGGAACCGTGCATAGGCTATGCACTATAGCTGACCCGACTGAATGGAATTAACTGAGTCTCTTCAAGAATAACCTGAACTATACTCTTCTTCTTCTTCTTCTTCTTCTTTTTTTTCTTCTTCTTCTTCTTCTTCTTCTTCTTCTTCTTCTTCTTCATCATCTTCTTCTTCTTCTTCTTCTTCTTCTTCTTCTTCATCATCATCTTCCTCTTCTTCTTCTCTCTTCAATCAGGCGTGGGCCGATGATGGCTTTAGCTAGACTTCTCAAAACAGTTCTATCTCTTGCTTTTTACACGGCATCTCTCATATCCATGTCCTGGCTCCTAACTATAATATATTATTATAGTACTAAGCTTAAGCTATGGTTGTCATCCAGAACAATGTGCAAACACTGCTCTGACAGCCTATAGGCCTAGGTGATTTACTCTGTGGCATATACGCTCTCTAAAACCCTCGGAGTCCAACCAGCACCTATTTTCTATTCAACACTGCGCTCGTCAATAAGCCGGTGCCCCGCGCTTGGCTTTCGAGTGGCGCTTTAGATATTTAATCATATTTTTAGATTACGATTACGATATTTAATTTGTCCATACGGTGGCAGCGCTATTATCCCGTACTTCCGTCATATTGTGCCATTGTGGTGTAGCCTATATTGCATCCTGTAACCATCTATTCGTGCAGTATTCACTCTCTAGGTTGCTGTTATCACCAAAGTATAGCCTACTAGCTTATCTTCCCGCGCCACGAGAACAGCGAGGGGCAGTTCATGGCAAGTCATTAATTTAACGTAAGCTACGTACTGCTTATTTTACTCTTGGCCTTTCTAATGACCTGCCCACAATTCTTTTGAATGTTTTCTTCACGTTTAATTATTTCTTCCACCCATGGGCGGAGTTTATCAGGGGCTAGGGGGGGCTAAGCCCCTCCAAGAAGCCCCATATTCAACTTTTTCACCATGAAAATTGCATCCTTTTTCGGGGTTAGCCCCTCCAATAAGGCTCAGACTCGGGGTTAGCCCCCCTAAGAACGGAAACCAAACTCCGCCCATGCTTCCACCTGCTCAATAATTCCCATGATCTTAACGCTATGTAGGCCTATAGGCTACACGTGCTCAACTTGTAGCCTATAGGCTATAATACATGTAGCTGGCGTCGCCACTACTTCTAAAGCTTAGCTTAAAACAGATGACAGAATTTTTAAGGACATTGCGCTGAGGAAGAGAAACGTTGATAAACGCTGTCATCCAAGAAATATTTATTTATTTTCTTATTTATTTATTTATTTATTTATTTATTTATTTATTGCTCGCATTTGCTATATCACCTCTTCAAGTTCTCTACTCGGAGGCGCACCCGACTGCAGCGCAGACATTGAGTCGGAGTTTCACGCCGAAGCGCACGAACAATAATTGCGAGTGAAGGACTTGCTCAAAGTCCCTATGTCGGGACGGCTTGATGTGGTTCGAAGCTGGAATCATCCGGCTTCAAGGCACCGAACATAACAACTACAACACCGCGCCCAACAATAATAATCTGATTCAAGTTATTCTATAGGCCTATACCAAAGTTAACCCGTCGGTCAGTTGGTGTTATTTTCAATATGAGCAGCATTTCCTTCGAGTTTTAATGTTGCAAGTGACTTTAGTGGTACATAGGCTTGTAGACTATACATATATATATACATACATATATAGGCTATATAATAGTATATATATATGCAATAACAGCGCTAACACGGTAATCAATCAATCAATCAATCAATCAATCAAATAAATCAAATAATTTAATCAGATAATAATAATCAACGGCTTGGTCTATAGCCTACCCCGAATGTAGGTCTATAAGGCTATAAACTGCATGGTGCTAGTTTTCTCCAAATTGAAACAAGCAATAGGCCTACTTAATACTAAGTCTTAGTGTGAATCATAAAATTAAAATTAGACAGACAATTTTTATTGTTTCTGCTAGTAGTAGGCCTAGCCTATTATATTATTATTATTATTATTATTATTATTATTATTATTATTATTATTATTATTATTATTATTATTATTATTATTATAACACCATCATTTATTTTCGTTTCAAACAGTGCAAACACCAACTGGCTGTGCCTGATGAACACTGAACAGCAGTCAAAACACTAGCATAGTGTGCAACAAATGTATATTTATGCATTAATAAGTATGATCAGTTGTCCTCGATCCCGGCGGGTTGTGCGAATGTGCCCCTGAAAGCTATAGCGTTAAATCTTTGGGTGCAAATAGATAAACGTTGAAACAGGTGCAAAGACTCCCGAGGGTCCCCAGAGACGGCGGTCATGCGGCGTCCCAACTCCATCAAAAACTCGCGACCTGATCGGTTGAGGGGGCCCAGCGATTCGATGGCGACGGGGACGAAATCGTGGGTGGTCGGAAGGGTTGAGTATTTGGCGCACTTTCGGTTCGCGGCGTGTTCGGCTGCCCCTCCAGGCATTGATGACGTAATGCTGAGGTAGGAGGTAGCACAGGTATGGATGGATGTTGCATCCCATGCGACATACCGGCCCCTCGCCCAGGGGACCAATGTTGCTCCGTCCGGTCTCTTGCCGTCTGTGCGGATCAGGCCCGGTGGTTCTTTAGAGCTTGGAATGTCTGCTTTTACAAGAGCTCTCCAGATAGTGTCATTCAGAGCGAAGTGGCGAGCAGCTCTCCCTGCAGATCGTCGGCATACAAGCCCGTGGTGGCCTCCAGGATCGGCGATCTCACCGCACTGACATTGATGCGGTGTACAGAGTTCGAGTCCGAGTCGGAGGCCAACCGCGACTCGCACGGCCTCATTGCTGAGACCCAATCCGCAAGAGACCACGGGAACAGTCGAGAGCCAGTCTCCAGCGTGGGGCGATGTCACCGCGCCCAACCTTGCCCGGTTGAGTGGATCAGTGTTGGCAGACAACACTGCAGCCTTGTCAGCGTTAATCAAAGGCCTGTCCCAGGTCTTCTGGCTGGTAAGGGCTGGATCCTCTCCTTCCGGGTGCGATGTTTTTCGGGTCTCCATGATTTCCTCTACGTAAGCGTCGCTCCACAGTTCCTTGTTGAGCACGGCGTCCACGAGCGACTTGGTTGATGCAGCTGAGGCCAAATAGGCTGAAGAAGCCAGCATCGAAACGCGTCTGATCCCGAGTCCGCCGTCTCTAATCGGAAGAGTGGCCTGAATCCATTGCGTATCGCTGAGCCCGATGTTGATGATCTTCTCCAGTCCAATCCGCATTTGTTCGTCCATCTTCGTCAGTAACGGGTGGTTCCAGCACGGCGCTACTCTCAAGAGATATATCATCTTCGCCGCTCCAAAGCACGATCGCAGCAGCATCAATGCCGCCTGTGCTTGGAGACATTCCAGATCCTTCAAAGCTCGTTCAAGCGAATCGGAGTGCAGGAGGAGCGCTTCGTCCAGAGCATCGCCTTTGAACAGTGGGGCGCCAAGAAGGATCAATGAGTCGCGGTCCACCCTCCGGAAGCCATGAAATTCCTCGCCTTCTTGCTCGACCTCCGAGCAGTATTCGCATTTGTTTCTGTTAAAACGAATGCCGAGCGACGTTTCCAGCTCTTTCATAACGGTCAGGTCCTGTCGCACATCATCCAGCCGTCCGCCCAGCGAGACGTCGTCGAGGAAGCCGAGTCTGAAATCCGACTGCAACGATCGGAGGGTCGACTGCAGCGGCAGACAGAAAAGCAGGGGACCCAAAGGGTCACCCTGTTGCGGCCCCATCTGTGAACGTACCACAAATTGTCCGAACTGTAGAAGGGACTGCGCCGAGTACGCCTGATGGATGAATGCGTAAAGTTTTATTATTATTATTAATAATAATAATAATAATAATAATAATAATTATTAATAATTAATTATTTAATAATTATTATTATTATTATTATTATGAGAATCATTTATTTCCGTTTCAAACAGTGCAACATCAATTAACTGTGCGCGATGAACAGAGAACGCCTGACAAACACAGGCATAATGTGCTAATTGTTTCGTTCAACTAAAACTGGTGTAAATTAGACAGATCAGTCGTCCTCGACCCCGGTGAGTTGTGCGAATGTGCCTCTGAATGCTATGGCATTAAATCTCTTATTATTATTATTATTATTATTGTTATTTTTTTTAGCGCCCGAGGTAGTAAGGATCCCTCGGGCTGTAAAAGAAGAATAAAATCAGTTTATTGGTTCTCGTCTCCAACGTCGTGCCCAACAGTGCCTCTAAATGCAACGCTATTGAACCGTTGCGTGCAAACTGACAAACGCTGGAACAGGTGCATGCTTTCTCTAGGGTCTCCCGTTGCCTCGGTCATGCGGCGGCCCAACTCCTGAAGAAATGACAGTCCTGTTCTGTTTATCGGGCCCAGTGATTCAATTGCCACGGGGATGAACTCGTGCGTAGCGGGGAGGGATGTATACTTCGTGCTTTTTCGTTCAGCAGCCTGCTCCGCCGCTCCACCCGTTACTGTCGACGTCAGATGAAGATACGACGACGCGCACGTATGGACTGCTGTTGCATCCCATGCGATGAACCTGCCTCTTGTCCATGGAATCAATGTGGCTCCGTCTGGTCTTTTTCCATCGGTGCGGCTCAGTCCTGACGGTTCCTTTGAACTTGGAATATCCGCCTTCGACAGGGCTCTCCAGATGATGTCATTTAGCGCAGCGTGTCGCGCCGCCCTTCCCGTCGACCTTCTGCAGACCAGTCCATGATGTCCACCTGGATCTGCGATCTCGCCACACTGGCAACGATGTGATGCACAAAGAGTTAGACCAAGGCGGAAACCTACAGCCACCCTAACCGCCTCATTGCTCAATCCCAGTCCGCATGCCGTCAAAGGGATGGTCCCGAGCCAGTCTCCGGCGTGTGCAGCCGACAATGCTCGAAGTCTTGCCTGGCTGAGTGGATCATCGCATCCATTGCAAATCTTCATCTTGTCACTGTCGATAAGCGGTCGATCCCAGGTCTTCTGTTCTTTCGGGATCGGCTCCATCACTGCGGGAAGCGAGTCTTTGCGAGCTTCCATCATCTCATCCCGGTATGCATCGCTCCACTCCTCTGCGACCAGGATGGCGCCCACGAGTCCGGCGGTCGACGCAGCTGACGCCAAATAGGCTGATGATGCCAGCATCGATATCCGCCTTATCCCAAGGCCTCCATCTCTGATCGGGAGCGAAGCCTGCAATCACTGCATGTCGCTCAATTCGTTGTTGATGATCTTCTCCAATCCTGTCTTCATTTGATGGTCCATTTCATCGAGTAACGGGTGGTTCCAGCACGGAGAGGTTCGCAGCATGTATGTCATTTTTGCTGCACCAAAGCATGATCTTAGCAGCAGCAGTGCTGCTTGTGCCTGGATGTCCGTTAGATCCTTCAATACTCGATCTAAGGTGTTGCTATGTTCTTGAAGAGACTCGTCCAGCGCCTTCCCTCTGAAGAGCGGGGCGCCGAGCAGAGTCAATTCGTCCCGAACCCTTCGTCTAAAGTTGTCAAATTCCACCTCTGTCACCTCGGTCTCCGAGTAGATCTCGCATTTGTGTCTGTTCAGTGAAATGCCGAGTGTGGACTCCAGCTCTTCGATCCTTGCCAAGTCCTGGATAACGTCGTTTGCGTTCCCACCCAGGGATAGGTCATCCAAATAACCCAATTTGAACTGGGATTGCAGGGATCGCAAGGTCGTCTGCAGCGGCAGGCAAAACAGCAGAGGTCCCAGCGGATCTCCCTGCTGAGGACCCATCTGCGATCGCACCACGAATCGGCCGAACTGCAGCGTGGATTCTGCCGAGTAGGCCTGGTGGATGAAGGCATAGAGCTCTGGCATGGTTTCGTGGACTGAGCTCAACATAACATCCCTCCGCATTGAATTGAAGGCATTTGCAAAATCCAGTTTAATGAAGATCTGGTCATCTTGCATTCTGGTGATGAAATTTCTGGCTGCGTGGACAGCCGCCTCTCCACCTCCGGGAGTTGTTATTATTATTTTTTTTTTTTAAATTATTATTATTGTTATTTTGCAGTTCATCGTAACAGGTGCGATTGGAATATCAGCTGGTGTGAGCAAGATTTAGTGCAAGGTAATTCTACATATAATGATATAATAGAGTGCTTGTGGGGAAGTTCGACACATTAAGCATTTTTGCGAAATTTGTCGGCTAAAACCAGATCACAAAATTATTACAAAAATACTTTATAGTAGTACTATATCTCCTTAATCAAAAGCAATAACAATTTAGTACATGCAGTTTATTTCTTGAAATTACAAAAATCTTTTCTGAGGGCTACAAATTGTTGAATTTACCCTCACTGTGGGGGGAATTCCGACAGTTACTGTCTGTCACTGGTATCAGTGTTTACAATGTGTACATATTAAATAAATGTCATTGACAGCATCTGTACATGTCTCATGAAACCAACGCCCACACATCTGGCACCCCCCTATCCATTCTTCTTCCTGGTTCTTGGGTGGATCAAAGTATGAACACCCACATTGAGCAAAGGGTAATTTCATGGATCACTGACATTGTCAGCATTTGTATCATAGCTATGTACGTACATACATAATACACACATACATAGGCCTACGTAGGCCTACATAGGCCTACAAGGCCCTACATACATACATACATACATACATACATACATACATACATACATACATACATACATACATACATACATACATACATACATGCATACATACATACATACATACATACATACACATGCATACATACATGCATACATACATACATACACATACAATACATACATACATACATACATACATACATACATACATACATACATACATACATACATACATACATACATACATACACGCATGCATACATACATACATGCCAACATACATACATAAATAGGCTACATGCATACATACATACATGCATACATACATGGCCTACATACATAGTCTACATACATAGCCTACATACTCAGCCTACATGTCATACATATTTTATACATGCATACATAACTTACATATATACATTTTGTTTTATAGACATTTTGCATCTACAATAATGATACACGTATAAAACGAAACACATTGTCCCACGTATAATCGTATATGCATGAGGTGCACACTGTCGGACTTACCCCAATCAGAGGTGTCGAACTTACCCGAAATTGGGTGGAAGTTCGACAGGTCACTTATTTTTCGACCCACTGTGTAATGAGCAATATGAGTCTTACCAGCCTACTTTTCATTGGCATTAGATCTAGCTCAAGCATTAACAGCAAGAAAATCTCCCTCGAGATGAGAGATATGCGAATAAACTCTTAACATGATTTTACATTGCGCACTCGGATGCATTGATTATTGATCAGGTGCACTGATTTAGCTCAGGGTTTCGCGGATTGCATGCGGTAAAATTTTAATCCAAGTTGGCCAAAATAACAACTAAAAAAAGCTTTATTCAAAAAATATCCGCAAATGATGTGTCAATAAAGCTCGTCAGCTCGTGAGCAAGTAAGCAAAAAGGTTACGATTGTCGAACTTCCCTCCAGTGTCGGACTTCCCCCCAAGCACTCTATACAATATATATATAGCCAATATATACATGTAACATGCAGCCTATATACTTATCCATATAGGCCTAGGCCTAGCTCAGCAAAATAGGCTAATGCAACCATAATGTAGTTATTTTATATTGCTTTCTATATATATATATATATATATTTATATACATATACATATGCATATACATTTACATATACATATAGGCTATAGAATATATTCAATAACACCGCTAACACGGTAATCAACGGCTTGGTCTACCCCGATTCAGCTACGATAGAGCAACTGCATGTATAGGCATATGATAAGCTGCATGGTGATGTCGCTAAGTTGTTACTTAGATAATTATAAAAGGTATCTGTATTTCAATATTTATTATTATTACAACCAATGCAAATGATTACACAGATTATACGCGTTCACATGAATAATGGGGATAAAGAAACTAGTCTAGACTCAACATGGAGAGCACTCGATATAACGTTCAATATTAAAACCTACGAATAATAATTGTTAGTCTGTTATTTTGATAATAATAATAAAGCCTCGGTTACTTATCTTATTTTCCTATGCAGTCTGTTCATCTTCTTTGTTCTCCTTTTCTCGCCGATGTTGCTGGCCTCCCGGTCTCGCCTTCTGTCCTCTCCTTCTGACTGACTTCCCTCGACTGCTTCCTGCGACTGCTTTGTTTTTCGAATTTCTAATTTATATCTGCTCGCTCCTCTTGCTCCCAGCCGAGTCCGGCCAGCGGGCGCTTCCTCGATCCTCGTCTGCTCGACCACTGGTACTGTCCGGCTTCCTCTTCCTCCAAATCTTCAATCTCCACTCCAAATATGGTCATCCCATCTTACTGCTCAAATCTGCCTGTCGGCTGGTCAGATCCCTCGCTGACTCACCCGCAACTATTTCCTTTGTGTGCTTGCTTCATCAGCCATTTCCTCCTTATCCTCTATCTACTCTACTACCATCACTGCCATCTTCCCAGCTCAATATGCTTCACTCTTAATTCGGCCATTACATTTATATAGCCCCCACAATCAACTCTGTTATAGTGATATAGATTTCTCTAAATTGAAACAAACAATACTTAATACTTAATATATATATATATAAGCCTAATATATAAAATCCTCTTCACGTCTGCAAGGTCACGACACTTTCTCTCTCCATCCTTCTATCCATCTCTCCATCTCTCCTTCCCTCCGTCCCTAAGTCGCTCTGCCCACTCCTCTTCGGATGGTGACCTGGTACATATACATGTAGGTCTAATGTTATATATATATATACATGTATATAGCCTATATACATGTATATATATATGTGTGTGTGTCTTTTATTATTTTATAGACTAGGCCTACGCCAAATAATTGTAACACAGTAACAAGACAAAAGAGTAGGCTAAGTTATATACAAAAATATTTAATTTAAATCCTAAGCTTTAGATATCATCTAAGACTCTAAGTTATGGGTTTATTGATATTTCTTCTTCTACATATTTCTTCTTCTATATACATGTAGGTCGTGTCCTTCATGGTGTTGTGCATAATTTCGGCGTCTTTTACCGCTGTGCTTCTGTCATGTGGAGTTCTGTCGACTGTTATCATTGGCTATCACAACAATGATCTCAATAGATGCCAAGGTTACGGATACGGCTCGACCTACAGGTACTACTACAACCCACCATGTTCGGTGAGAAAACAAATTAATTATTATTTCAGTAGGCGAGGATAGGCTATTATATCTGAGCAAGGGCGGATACAGAAACTTTGGACGGAGGGAGGCCAAAAATTCTTGACCTTGGGTCTGGGAAAAATAAAATCGTATCCGCAAAAAAGTTGATGACCTTTTTTTAGTCATCTGGCCAAATTTTCGGGAAAATCATACCATTTCATCCGCCAAAAAAGTTGATGACTTTTTTTAGTTGTTAAGTCTCAATCCTTGAATTTTTTTATAAGCTTGTTGAAACCAAATGGGGGCACGATACATGGGCATTTCTAAATGGGGGGGGCATGGCCGGATTGCCCCCTGGATCCGCCCCTGTATCTGAGGCCATTCTTGACAATGATAAAGGAAAGCGCCCTATAATTATGAGCGCCACGGCCGGTGTCACGATATAAAGTCCCCCCACCCCGATAAAAAAAGCCTTCTCCGAAACAGAGTAGGCCTATCTTCCCTGCATTGCTGAAACTCTGTGTTGTAAGAAATATCTGATATAAAAGTGTAGGTTACATATTTCTTGTTAAACAATTCAGCAACTTCAACTAACCGTTTAATCTGCTCACGAATTTAAGTAGTATAATTATTATGTAGCCTACTACACGTATGTATTTTTTAAATAATATTGATCATTTTTTAAATGAATATTGTGCCATCAAGGTGTTCACCGAATTGTTATAATAATTTTGTACAGATATATTCGACGGCTATTGCAATGGAAGGCTGTATGGCCGTCTGTGCCTTAATTGCGACCATATTGTTCATCTGGGGATCCGTTCTGTGCTGTAAGGCGATACCAAGCGGATGCAGCTGCTGCTACACTCCACACTCAATCCAACAGGTGGGTTTATAAGACAATGCGAGTCATCCACCCGTGTGTCCATGCTTCTCAAGCAAGATATATCACAGGTGATGTCAAGCTTGTCTTGCTTTTCGACACTCATAATCACAGCCGCACAGGGAATAAGTCAACACCTTTACCGTAAAGGTGTTGACTTATTCCCTGTGCGGCTGTGATTCATTAATAATAATAATAATAATAATAATAATAATAATAATAATAATAATAATAATAATAATAATAATAATAATAATAATAATAATAATAATAATATTTCTTGTTAAACAATTCAGCAACTTAATAATAATAATAATAAATTTCCAACATATACGTTTATTATATGTTTATTGTTCTTTATGTGTCTGATGTTGTTTGTCGGAAATATTAAAAGGATAACAATAATAATAATAATAATAATAATAATAATAATAATAATAATAATAATAATAATAATAATAATAATAATAATAATAATAATAATAATAATAATAATAATAATAACAATAATAATAATAATAAGAAGAAGAAGAAGAAGAAGAAGAAGAAGAAAAAATAATAATAATAATAATAATAATAATAATAATAATAAGACAATTTATTTAGCGCCATAGCTCAGCCGAGGCCGAAGGAAAGGGCGCTGTACATGAGATCACAGGCAATTATACGATTGTTTACAACACAGCGCCTTGACAAAGACAAGCACACATTCAGAGACAAGCGATCCACGGACTCTATAGAGGCAGCCACATACGGCGCCAAGAGAACCACACCTGTCCCGCCACCACCACCACCACCACCACCACCACCACCACCACCACCACCACCACCACCACCACCACCACCACCACCACCACCACCATAAATACCACGGAACATTAGGCATGCCTATAGTTGGTCTACGTTTAGGCTGTAGCCTAAATTTGCACGTTTTCTACAGCGAGTTCATGGCCTCTGTCATGCCTTGTCATCATTGTCATGTCATGTCATGTCGCCATCGTCACTTCGCGACGTTTTGCTATTCACGAAAGAATGGCCGGGTCGTCACTCGTCACGCCCGATAGCATGCTCATTCTCCCATTGAATTGATCAGTTTATCCGCCATCGCTGATGTGTGCATTTGAATGTGTGCAAGAACCTTGAACGGGGTGTTGACTTGATTGTTGTTCAAGGTTCTTGCTATAGCTTGTTTGCTGTTTAGCGACACACTGTCATATCAAAGAAGACTGGAGTCGCCCTCCTCCTTTATCCAGGCTTAAGACCGGCAGTCTGGCACTGACAGAGAACGAACAGTGGCGAAGTTTTTAAGTTGATTTCTTGATGGATGTTTAACGACAATGTCATATCAGAGAATATTAGTGTTGCCCCCCCCTTTATCCAGTCTTGGGACTGGCACTGGCAGAGAACGAACAGTGGCGGATTTAGTTGCTAAGTCCTGTGATTCAAGTCTCTTAAATAAGCCACCACCGGTACGGTATGCAAAGCGGATTCTTCACGCACAGAGGGACATGGAACGTAGGCCTAGGCATGAGCGTCCACAGGAATTTTTTTAGGGGGGCGCAAACTTTTAAATAATTGTCACATGGTCTAAATTTAATGGGTGACAGTTTGAATTTCCATATTACCACGAGAGAATCCTATTAGCCTACCTATACCTTATGCACCCAAAGAAAAATAAATAGGCCCAACTTGTAGATCGCACCGATAATCACGTTGAAAATCGCGTTGCAACAATCACAACAAAAATAATCTAAATTTATGTGCAACTATGCGAAAAATCCAGGGGGCGCACTTGCGCCCCCCTTGCGCCCCGCTGCGGACGCCCATGGGCCTAGGCCTATAGGCTACGCCGCAACCGATGCATACATGTAGGTCTACGTGATACATGTCACACGTGTAGCCAACCGCGAGACCCAAACACGTAACATGTGTGCGGGAGTCGATCGAAACAGCGTTACACGACTATAGGCCTATACATTTGACCGACATTCTGTTCTATTCTATTAATTATTATTAATGTTTCAGGTGCTTCACCCTCAACACTACGCTGCCAACATTGACCCACAGATGATACAGTCTGCACAATATCCACTACCCAAGATGTCTCTTCAACCAGGTATATTCGAAATCTATATGTAGGCCTATCCTACATTCATCTAAATAAAAAGTAAATATGCACATATGTTGCTGCCACGTTTTTATATTTTACTAGCTGATCCCGGCCACGCGTTGCTGTGGCTGAAAAGAGCATAAATCGGAGTGTCTCTTTTGTTTTGTTGACAACTTTCGTTGCGAAAGCGAATTAATTCAATTAATAAAACTGCTAGGCTAAGTGCCCGGATAGACGACCACATACATCGCCTATATGACGCATCAGAAAGGGCGATCTGTAATTGGCTGACAGGTTGCGGCGTCATATCCCTTCGATATATATTAGTCCCATGTCCAACCTTACTTCTGATCGTTCCTTTTTACAGCTACCATAGTGGAGCGCACATGTGGCGTAGTGGGTTTGTTAGTTGTCTTGAAGCCAGAGGGTTGCAGGTTCTAATCCGCCTTAAGCCGCCTTGACGTAGGGACCTTGAGCAAATCCTTCACTCGCAATTGCTCAGCGCTTCGGCGTAAAACTCCGATTCAGTGTTCGCGCTGTAGTCGGGAACACTTCTAAGTTGATTCCGTGAAGGGGTGCTATGACAAGTGCACATACAAACAAACAAAAACAAAACAAATACATATTATACATACATACACCGTGATACACGCATACATGCATACATGCATAGCCTGATGTAAATTGGTTTGGTTTGCTGTAGGTGCTCCTCCAGCCAACCAGCCATGTCTCACTCAGTGCTTGTGGATGCAGTCTCAGATGATGCAAGGGACCGTTGCAGCAGCAGCAGCAGCATCAGGAGCTGGTCCAATTTCTCCTCAGAATCCTCCAATTCAAGTCGTCGGTCGAAGCTCAGAACCTCAAGTACTAATCGACTCTTTGAGCGAAGAGGAGGAAGAGGATAATTTTGGCTGATCGTCTTAATTAACGAAGCGACGATATGATTGTGGTTTACTAAGCTAGAGTGGCCATTTTCTCACCTTCAAAAGCAGGGACAGTAATTTGTAATTTAATTTATAATTTAAATTACATTCTGAAAAATCAAATTACTATACATGCATTGCAACTATATGTTCAGGGTGTTTGGTAAATCATGTAATTTTCAACTGTGTCTAGATCGTTCATATTTAGATCATACTAACATACTAACATCAGACAGCATAGTATTGGAACATAATGGGCCACTGATTTGGAACTCCCTACCTAAAGAACTTACCGATCTGCCCTCAATCAATCAGTTCTAAAATAAATTTAAAATCCACCTCATAGCGACAATTATGTAAGGAATGTGCCACATGGTTTTGTGCATGCATTGTTATTATTTCATGATTTTACTTGCTTCACGCCCACTGTATTAAGTTATTAACTAAGTTTGTTTTGATCTTCTTTGGTTGTTGCATTCATGTATATTAACAATGGACAAGCATAGTTTGAAGACAAAATTAATATTGTTATATGTTACATAGTGCTTAAACAGACACTGTTTGTATTGATATTTGATTCATCTAGGGCAGTGGTTTTCAACCTTTTTCTAGTGGCGGAACCCTTCCAAAGCACGTATTCGCTCGCGGAACCCTTCGCGTTTCACTCGTCCAGTACCGGTATTTCAAGAAATGGGCCTACATAGCCTTGTAACAGTAGGCCTACTTAGTAGGTTAATTGGTGAAATTGTGCAATATGTAGTAAACTATATAATAGTTACTTGCACTCCTGGCGCATTCTGTAGTATCATATCACAAATACTAGCTTTAGGCTTAGAATTCTAGAAGGTAGGTCCAGTGCGCAAAGCAACTGCATATCCGCTCTATTTCGCCAACAAATATCCATCCATCTGAAAGATGGATAGAATATTTAAAATTGAAAATACGTTCTATGCTGGATCAGTGTTAAGGACAAGGTGTATTAAAGGATTTTTTTCAAGTTTAATGCGAATTTGTGCCTGGGTTAAGTCATGGACGCATCGTAGAGAGAGACACGTATGCAGACGCATAATGATTCATATTCCACATAAAAGAATCGTTTCAGGCTCAACCGTCATGGCCGGATGTTGTGAGTGACACGTCGAGGCTACAATGTCATGTAGGCCTATTAGTGGGGCCGAGGGATTCCACTTATTTGGGGAGTTTCAGCTTCGTTTGATGGGTACGTCGGTGCACCTGAAACAGTAGACCCTACTTCTGTCACAATAACCACACATCTGATTCTTGTTTCACACATCTAATGTTGTTTTCCGAGAAGCAAAGAGCGAGTATACGGCCTATAGGCCTGTCGGTTTAAGATACTATAGATAAATATATGTTTGAGTCTCAGCCTTTGCATTTGCAAAACAATTTAATATCCAGCTACCTCTGGATCTACCAAAATTAACTGATCAAAAGAGGAACTAACCAAATCCAACAAGTCGTTGACCGATTGCTCAGCTTATAGATTCCCATTTGATACACGTGCCTTCCGAAAAACAAGTATTGAACGACATACCTACATTCAAGTAGCCTAATAATGGTTTTAAGCAAAAATGACTGAAGTTGGGAAGGAATCTACTCATTGCCGATACTTTTAGGATTTCAGTCGGTGCACTAAAATTTCTCCCAAACCGCTGCGGAACCCCTGGCCGACGCCCGCGGAACCCTAGGGTTCCGCGGAACCCCGGTTGAAAATCACTGATCTAGGGTGAGTCTGGGTGACCCTGCCTGGCGGAACATTATGTTCCTTTGGGTTTACCCATTGACACCAATGTACATGAGCTGTTGATTGCATGTATCATGTTCATGGTGTTCAATAAACATTGATTGATTGATTGATTGATTGATTGATTGATTGATTGATTGATTGATTGATTGATCTAAGTTAGGCTACACCGTCTATCTACACAGTTTGCAGACCAAGCTAAAGGAATAGGCTACACGTGCGAGTTGCTTGCAAATAACAACATCTGACAATAATTATTATGCCACCAGAAGTGAACAAAATACTGAGTAGGCCTAGTGCTAAAGTGTAAAAAATAAGTGCTTAGACGCCCCTTACCTTTACAAAATAAGTGTCAGGACGCCGTCCATGACCATCCTGTCACACTTTAAGCCCTGATAGCTATAGGCTACTGAGCATCTATTCTATAGGCTATTGGCCATAACCTAAAGAAAGAGAGGAAGACAAAAAAATTATGGTTTTTAGTGTGCGCGTGCAGTGGCCACAAAGACAAGTCGACTAGCAGAAACAAAAAGCAAACTAGGAATCTTGAGGATTTCATTTGGGAATTCGTTTCAAAGAGTTGGAACAGTGCAGATGATGATGATGATGATGATGATGACGACGACGACGATGATGATGATCATGACGACGACGATGACGATGGATGATGATGACGATGATGATGATGATGATGATGATGATGATGATGATGATGATGATGATGATGATGATGATGATGATGATGATGATGATGATGGGCGGAGACTTTCGGGGGACGAGCGAGTGGCGCCAAAGGAAGGACGCGAGATTTTGGACGGATGAATCGAGCCACCGACAAAATTTTCCACTCTTTTTTTAGTCGTCTGGCAGAAATCTCCAAGAAAAATACCCATTTTCCCTGCCAAAAAGTTGATGACCTTTTTTAGTCATTTATTCGCCGGTGTGTACATGCGTGCATGTGCAGTGTGTCTTCATGTAGGCCTAGCCTATAGTAGTTAGCCTACCCATGCATGTCCTGATACTCAACAATTGGGGGAACAAATGCATGCATGGGCCGTCCCCCCAACACATTCATTGAGGGGACCGTCCTCTGTCCCCTAAGTCTCCGCTCATGATGATGATGATGACGATGACGACGACGACGACGACGATGATGATGATGACGACGACGATGATGATGATGACGACGACGATGATTGGACTCAGTGAAACCTCCCCAATGCAATGATCTCCCTAATGCATCTTCTCTGTTGTACTTTATACTCTTCGCTGATGACACTAATGTATTTTACTCCAGCTCATCTCTTGAAACTCTATTTA
Source organism: Lumbricus rubellus (assembly GCA_945859605.1). Lineage (NCBI taxonomy): Eukaryota > Metazoa > Annelida > Clitellata > Crassiclitellata > Lumbricidae > Lumbricus > Lumbricus rubellus. The sequence goes on along the minus strand of OX243820.1, from coordinate 13,763,953 downwards.
ATGACGTCAACTTTGAATTGAAAAATGTAGCCGAATGGTTCCATGCTAATAAACTGTCGTTAAATCTGGATAAAACTAATTATATAATTTTTAAATCCCATAGAAAGAGTTGTCATAGCCTACAGGAAACCTGGGGGTGTGCATTGAAGGGGTCCCACTCACCCAGGTAATATCAACCAAATTTTTAGGAGTGTATGTAGATCAACACCTAACCTGGAAAGACCACATAAAAACTGTAACTAATAAAATCGCTAAAAATCTTTGAATATTATCCCGTACCTCCCAGCTAGTGCCTCCCCAAATTCGTCTTACTTTGTATTACTCACTCATATACCCTTACCTCACATACTGTAACATAATATGGGCCTCTACCTATAAATCTAGTCTTCTGGATTTAATGAAGCTCCAAAAGCGAGCAATTAGATATAGCCTATAGCAAACTTGCCCTATGGAACTTCGACTGAATCTAAATTCCACGAATACAGCCTTCTCAATGTTTACCAAATTAGACAGATGCAGATAGGTGAATTCATGTTTAAATATTTCCATAGCCTATTACCTCCTGTGTTTAAGAATTTTTTTTATCCATACTACTGAGGTGCATTCATACCATACCAGACACGCTGATTCCTACCATTTGCCCTATGCCCACACAAACACTCGACGCTTCTCTGTTAAATACAGTGGAGTTCAAACATGGAATGTTATTCCTATTTCCATTAGACTGCTGCCTAGTCTTGGTCTTTTTAAGTTACGTTTGCGTTCTCTGATACTCGACACTAACTGTTGAATTTTGTGACTAACTTATCCTATCTCCCGCATTGAGTTAATTTGGTGGCGACCTAAATTAGATTATAAATCCCTACTACATGTACTTGTGTATTTCTCGACCATCCAAGGATCTCCGTGCCTAAACCTCATACAACAAGCTCTTTGATCATCGATTGTGTAAATGTGCTTTAGTTAAGGTGTTTGTTGTTTATTTTTTCCGTTGGTTATTTTGACTCATAATCTATGTCAGAACCACTCTATGGCAACTCAATGGCCATCATCATCTTGATGCTACCGCCCAGGGGACTCGCCTAGCGGGGTTGCAAGACCCTTTTGGGTCCCCTGTGCAATCAAATTCTAACTTTTGGCATCATTAGTTAAGTATTGCTTTTTTATATTTGTTAACCTTGTTCTCTTTGATGCCTGATTCGATTTGTTCTTGTTTTCTTGATTATTTTGGTTGCCAAATAAAATGATTTGATTTGAAAAATGATTTGATGATGATGATGATGACGACGACGGCGATGGTGATACTATGTTAATTGAACGGGCCTACAGAGAGGCAGAAGTTAGAAAGATATAAAAATGCCAGATGCTCGGAAACTTCTTTCAGAGTGATTGATAGACGCTTTTGTTACTCGAGTCCGGCGCTATACAAATTCTGTCAACAGATGGCGGTGTTTCTGACAACATGTCTGAAGATAAAGAACATGCAGAGGGTCGTTTCTTCATTCAACACAAATAGTCCATAAGTCTTTCAGTTTTATCTCCAATTTTGTTCATGTTTAGACTTTAGAATTAGGAAATAGCATGGTGGATCATGGATTATGATTTTAAGTTGCGTTTAGTTAACGAGAGGAATAAGGTGGAAGATGAGTTTGACTTTGAAGGCAAAAAAATCGGGCGCGGTACATATGGCCACGTCTATAAAGCGATTCGCAAAGAAAGGTTCGTTGCGAAAAATGACTAAATGACAAATTTCTCCAAATGATAAATGGAAATGCAATGAGAGATATCACGCTTTCACCACTGACAGCATTCAGGCACTTGATATGATGATGCTTTCCATTTTGCATTTGTGCGTAATAAATGTGCAACCATTATTAACAAATAAAAACTGGAGTTTACGTTCCGCCCGATTGTCTACCATAGCACGTGTATCATGCAAGCTTAGTGTCAAACAGGTATGGGTGCAGCTCGTCGAATATAGTAATTGCTTCTGCTTTGTGGAGAATTGAAGAACATCCTGTTGTGTTCATCAGTTTGAGCCATGTCAACTTCATGTTCATATATCTATAGTTACCCTTTCAGTAACCCTTTAATAACAGTTAAAAATGTACTTGGCACATAGGCTGTATGGTCTAGAGTGGCGATAGGCTATCTTAAACTTAGATGATTGCAATACAACGTGCGATATCAAGGAGGTTTTCTCATGTGGGTGGTAATTCAATATTATCAATATAAATATCTTCATTTCATTTCAAACTGCCAAACCGCAGTATAATTACAATTAATTGTATGGACGGTTGGTGACAATTGATTACAGGAGTTGAATTGAACTGTTGGCAGCCACGCAAGGCGTCCATCACATTCTACTGCTCATTTTACCAACTCCATCTGCCAAATTACTTTGTTTATTGGTCTTTATAAGCATTTCTTTTCTCCCCGGAGTTTTTCATGGTGAGAGCGCCTCTGAATGGTCATTCTGCGAGAGATGCTATATGAATGTATAAATACAATACTGAAGGGCAAGTTGACCTTTGGAAGGTTTGCAGAAAGGGATCCCATGTCCATTCGCTTTTTGTGTCGGAGTGTTACCATTTCCCCTAAGCCCCTCTTTGTACTTATAATGAAATCACCTTCTGTGATTATTCAGTTCTTGAACACCTGCTGCTGTGCTGTCTTAAATTTAATTTTTTAAATTTGAACCAGCCATTGTAGGGATTATACTTCCAATTCAGTAAGAAATTTCACAACTTTATCTTTTCAGCAACGATGGCCGGGAATATGCTCTGAAACAGATAGAAGGAACCGGAATATCCATGTCAGCTTGCCGAGAAATAGCTGTAAGTGATAGATGACTCTCATAACATTGATGATTTAATTTAATGAGAGATGGATCAACGCTTTAAGGTTGTCCATTTGATTGAACCTGTATTGTGATGTTTGTGATTTGAACAGTGAGATTCACTAGCCTGTATTTTCAAGGAATATTTGTAAGTCTTCTTTAGAACTACAGGCATAAATTATATTCATTTACATGTGAGTTTGAGAATTCAGATGCGTTGAAGCATGTTGACATCTAGAATTGATTATGCCTGCAAACATAGAGTTATCATAATCATGGTCAGAACAGATGACTTGGGAACTATGCTCTGTCAGTTGTCTTGGTAAGAGCAGTCTTTTTGTAACATATTGCTCTGATATGATAGGATTTGCGACTTAGGTTATTTTGGAATGTGATCCAAAGTGACCCCAAAGTGTTCTGAAAGTTTTTTTTCAATGACAAACTGTGTTTATCTGTGAGCAAGTACAATAGTTTGCCTTCTGTCTTTTTGTTTGCAGCTACTTCGTGAACTCAAACATGCCAATGTAATCAGTTTACAGAAAGTCTTCTTGTCACATGCAGATCGAAAAGTCTGGCTTCTATTTGATTATGCTGAACATGATCTTTGGGTGTGTAATGTATTTAGTTCTTACATTAAAATCATATTTGATTCAAAATAATTTTGTTTATTTGTGAGCTGGGTCACCTGTTAATTATATGCTATGATGAATAAGCATGCTGACGTGCTCAATGTAGGCTGTACATTACAGAGTTTTTACAGCACTTCCTTTATTCTTCAACAGAGGAATCGGTTTTACTGCTTGGCCTTCCATCCTTTGAAGTGAGAATAACTTAATTCTGCAAACACACCTTTGAGAAGGTGTGCCTGGAGAATGAAGTTATTTGGGATGACTGCTATATTTTGCTGTGAGCCTGTGTATTTATGGAAGGCCTGATGTATCTGTTGTTTCAGCTTTCATATAAAATGTATTATTCTTATAAGACATTTATTGTGACAGTTACTGAAGTTGTTTCAAGGACTTGGCATCACTACCAGAACTTTTCTTAGCACGAACATTTTGTAATTTTTGATTGTCCAGCATATCATCAAATTCCACCGTTCAGCCAAAGCGAACAAGAAGGTCGTCAATGTTCCGAAGGGTATGGTCAAGTCGCTTCTCTACCAAATCCTCGACGGCATCCACTACATCCATTCCAACTGGGTCCTGCACCGTGACTTGGTTTGTTGCTTAAATATAATCATCGTTCCATTTATGACCAACATTACTACAGTGCAGACCTGTTATGCCCAGTTTTTGGCAGGCAAAGACACGACAACCACGTCTAACGATTGTGGATTAAGAAAATAGTACAATACAATAGTGTATGATTTATGTAGATTTTAATGTGGCTCAAGAGACATAGGTTGAAGGATATGAAGAAACTTATGTGTGCATGTCTGCATAATTGTATATTCTTTATTACACGAAACAACGAACAGAACGCTAGGTGAACAGCCATAAGTTGACATTATGATCACTTGTTAACAGGATTGCACTGTATTGGCGGTGTGTTGGTGTTGCTTAAGATACACAAAAACTATGATTTGGTACCTGAAACGCCAATGACTGTTCTTGTTATATACTGTATGTGATATGCCAACATTGTGTTGAAGGAGGTAGGGTTTGCTGAGATTAGCCTATGTACTCTAAGAAATATAGACAGTTACTTCCCTACATTGTTCCAAGGTTATGTTTGAGACTTGCATAAATGATGCTCATGATCAATAAATATGTGTTTCTTAATACCTTTGCTTACATGTTATTTTAGATTGCCATCCTAATTGTCATTCCAAAAATCATCCACATACAGTCTTCATGATACTTCATCTGAAGTCAACCCAATATATATACTTCCAAATCTCAGTTTTTTCAGAAGATATGTTTTTAACCTTAGCTTATAAATATCTATCAGTGTTTACTACTCGTTTGTGCATAATGGCCGAAGCAACTTGACATGCGTTGATTTGCATCTCCTTGCCCTTAAGTAAATTATTCTCATGATGTACTTTTCTCCATTCTAGTTTTACGTTCTGTGTGAAAATACATGAGTGCCTTACAGCAGAATAAATACCTGTATGGTATGATTTAAACAAATCCTTCCCTTGTAGAAGTTAGAGTATTTCGACTCTTCACATTGTATTGAAATTGTATTTTGTTCTTTAATTCTTTGCCAATACAGAAACCTGCCAATATACTAGTTATGGGAGAGGGAATTGAAAGAGGTCGCGTTAAAATAGGTCAGTCATCTCGTTCTCTCTCTATGATATGAGTTTATTTCTCACCTTTGCATAGATCTGTCAAGGTCTTGTTGTGATTCACTGTATTTTACATACAGACACAGTTGATAGATATCTACAAGTGCCATTGATTGCCACCATAAGAGTTGTGAAACTTAAAACATTGGATTGCCAAGATGTAAATTAAGTCTTCCTCAAATTTGATTATTGCCATGTGTAAGGAATCCGATGTGATGTGTGTAGGCTGCATTTACAGTAGAAGTCCTTGGACAGTGAAGACTTGATGACCCTTGACTATTAAACTTGTGATAACACTTGAAGCATGCATGAGTCGCTAGCCCCTGAGCATTTGCCCCATTTCTCTCCTCTCGGCAGGCCCAAGTCTAATGGTATGCAACAGTATTGTAGGAGTGGTTGAATTTCTTATATATCCATTTTACAATTGGCAGGGGGCAAAAAGTAGTGTTTCCATTTAGGTAGAAAGCCTGCAAAATTATGTTAAACTTATTGTCAACCAAGCATCTCCAGGTGAAATTATGTTGTGCAGAAGTATTTTTACAATTCCTTAGAATGAAAATAGCGGAAGTCGGCTTTATTCATTTTTATGTTCACATGGGCGTTGCTAGCGTAGTGATGTGATGTGTGTAGGCTGCATTTACCAACGATTTTCCATACCATATAATTACACTTTGGTCAGTAAAGGGTTAAAGCACTTGTTGCTATGCAGTTATTAGCACAACAAGCTCATTGGTTGACCACCTGAGAAAGTGATACTCATGAAATTAAGGTAAAATATCGAACACTGAAGAACCTGTGTTGTTGGCAAGTGGGCCAATTATTTCAATAACATTTTTACCAGCCCGTAGAACATGAGGTTGCTTTTCTATAACATTTTAAGGAGGTTAGAAAATCAAGCTATTCTGTATACGTTTAATTTTGTCTAAAATTGACAATATATGAGTTCTATGTTATTACTGAATAATTTTCATTTGTAAATTTACAGCTGACATGGGATTCGCTCGTCTCTTCAATTCACCGTTAAAGCCGCTTGCTGACCTCGATCCCGTTGTCGTCACATTTTGGTATCGAGCGCCCGAACTGCTACTTGGTGCCAGGCATTATACAAAAGCTATTGGTAAGCTTTGTCTTGGAACCCATCATTGTTAAACAATATGATAACCCTACAAATTATTTGATGCTTCATATTGTCTGTTGATGAACGTAAAACCTGTTCTTAAATCTTTGCTCATTCATTCATTCTGAGAATTTATATAGTGCCCCTTTTCAAGAGACCTACTGAGAGGCAAGTGCTTGGGCTATATGTTCAGCCAAGGATCTGTTGCTAGTTTGGACTCAATAGTAAATAGAATAGTGAACTCTGGCCTACTATGATACGTAAAATCAGTCTTATTCCGTGTTATTTAACCGTACGTGTCATCTTTCTGGAGTTGTGCGTAAGTCTAGAAGTGTTCTTTGTGTACATTTGCAAATTTATACTCGAATGAATGAAATGATGGCATCGTAAGTTTAGTGTGGTGTCTACATTTGGTTTTTGCAGGTCAGAATAGATTGGCTTCATTAGCTTGACAGACTTTCTAAATTTATGGAATGCATTTAAATCTGTGTAGATGATGCTGAGATGTTGTGTGTTATGCTTCAGACATCTGGGCGATTGGTTGTATATTTGCGGAACTATTGACGGCTGAACCGATATTCCTGTGTCGTCAGGAAGACATAAAAACGAGTAATCCATATCATCACGATCAACTCGATCGCATTTTCAACGTCATGGGCTTTCCACAAGGTTTGCTTTTTTAAAATTCAAAATCCTCTTTGATGTACCTCTTTATTTGACTTTAGAAGAAGTGTACCTATGAAACAGTATGATGATCATTGCATTTCTGTAAGTACAGTGGTGGTGGTTGCAAGGTGTACTTTTGGGGATGAGTGTGCATTATATTTATAGACGCTCATGTAACAGCATAGCTGTGTTATGTCACCATATATGAACTGTCGTAATAACTATTATTGCAGAAGATAGGCCAGGCCTTATTTTTGAATTCACTATTATTGTTGTAGAAAAAGATTGGGAGGACATCAAGAAGATGCCGGAGCATCAAACGCTAGTCAAGGATTTCAAGAAAAGCAAGTAAGAGGATTAATCACAGTCTGAGCTGCTGTTAATAAACTTGCGACTTTCTGTAGATGGTTTTTTCGTGGTCTGTTACGTTACAAAATCCCAATGTTTACTTTTCATTTTTCACATCTATTAAATTCCCGTCCTTACATCTCCGCTCTCCAATCCAATTATTTCTTCAAATTCTTTCCTTCACGTGCATCTCTAATTTTTTCTTATATCCTTCCATCTTTCCAGTCTGTCTCGCTCCTCTTACATTCTTAAAATCCTTTAGCTTCCCCCCCTCTTTTTTCCAATATCCCAACTTTTTCCACCTTTGCTCTCCAATCCCCAGAACTGACCAATATTCTATTCTTTTTTCTTTCAGATATATTTGTCCTTCAACATGTCATCCATGCCATCCTTCAACTCCCTTGCTTCCTCTCTCTCTCTGACATTTAGTAGAATCCCATTATCTTAGTGCCATGATAGCAATTAACAAGAATGTTCTTATGATGTGCTATCGTTGTCGATTTCTACACTTTGACTTTACATTACTTTGCAATGCGCTTCGTCAAATGCTGCTAAAGAACATTGTTTTCAGGTTGTTTGCAGTTTGTGTTGAGTGTATAACAACACCTTGTAATGTATGTATGTCTTTGTGTTGAGTGTATAACAACACCTTGTAATGTATGTATGTCTTTGTGTTGAGTGTATAACAACACCTTGTATGTATGTCTTTGTGGTGAGTGTATAACAGCACCTTGTATGTACGTCTGTCAGGCCCATTGATGTCGACTTAATATATCACATTTCATTTTGTAGATTATATTAGTTGACTGCCTCTGATTAAATATTTCTAAATGTATAGCATGTGTTTGCTTTCAGTTACGTCAACTGTAGTCTGATGAAATATATGGATAAGCACAAGATTAAGTCTGACACAAGAGCATTCCATTTAGTAAGTAGTAGTCACTTCTCTTTCTGCTTTTAAAATATTCTTTCCTAAAAGAAAAATTACAGCAAGTATTAAAAAAAACTGATGAGCTCGAAATTTAACGGTTTTAATAACAGATGGGACAAATTTTTCATCAAATGTTGACGAATGCAATAAAACCATATAAATAAATATAGTATTTACAAGCTTTGTCTGCTCATATTTCTTTCTACACCATCGGAAACAATCGCAATTAGCAGATGAAGTACACAACTGGTGAAATTGATGGAAAACAGTCCGCAAATTGCGAAAACACATCTCTGCTTGCCAATATTAAACATTGCTCCATTCCCAAAAGTACTTGAACTAAATATTGAATTCATTGGTTTTTAAATCATATATTAGAGGCTAGCTGTGTGACCCGTTGATGTTTAATGTCCAAAACACATGAGTTAAGAGATACTGATGTAGGCATACTGTATCCTTATGTACAGTACTTTCTGTATTTGTTTGACAAGCAATATTTGTCAGCTGTGCTTTGAACATACGTTTGTTTCTGCTGTGATGTCTGCCGCTATTCTTAATAAGTTTGATTCTGTTTTAATGCTGCAGCTGCAGAAGATGTTAATCATGGATCCATTGAAGAGAATTACATCCGACCAGGCTTTGGCAGATACTTACTTCAATGAAGAAGAACCATTTCCCTCACAAGAGTAAGACATTTACAAAATCATTTTCCATGTATTACTATCTAGACATGCCATGCAATTTCGTACGTAAATGTACAGTATTCAGATATGGCACTGTTTCTGTTCTATCCATGTTTTTTTTCATATACGTTTTCTGTGTCGGTGCTGAATGCAGCGATGAGCCTCATATCTTATCGGCAGAAATGCAACAATGTTTGTTTGTATGTGCACTTGTTATAGCGCCCCTTCAAGCTCTAACTACTCAGAGGCGTTCCCGAATGCAGAGCGGACTCTGCATCGGAGTTTCACGCCGAAGCGCTGAGCAATTGTGAGTGAAGGACTTGCCCAAGGTTCTTACGTGACGAGGTGGATTCGAACGTCGAACCTTCCGGCTCCAAGGCAACGACTATACCACTGCGCCCCATGAGTAGTTACTGCACGTGGAGTAGGAATTGATTTTAGACAGGATTTATGTAATTAATTCAGTATTGGCTAATTTTTAATATGTCTTGTTCATTTTGCCATCTTTATTCAACATTTTGTATTTGCAGACATATCTGTTTCCAGAGCCCAGCACTCTGTTGAGTCAATGAATAAGACTTGTAATGTCATATTTTTTACTGTTTCTGGGTTGGCCTTTAGATCTCAACTTTCAGCGCCTTCCTTTCTTCCTTGACTGTATAACATTTCTGTGTGTTTTGGATTGCTGGTTGATCCAGCCAATAGGTGTGCCGTTATGTTTTCTTGAACGTCATCTTGTGTTGTGTGTGTTTGTAGCGTCTTTGAAGGAGGTGTCATTCCATATCCAAAGAGAGATTTCATAACGGAAGAGGAGAATGAAGATAAGGCTGATACTGGTGCTAGTCGAATTGGCTGTGACAAGGCAAGTGCCTTTCATTTTTGTCGTTCTTCTTTTTCATATTTGTTTGTTTCTCTTCTTCTTTCAAGAAACTTTTAACTGATCTAGAAAAATATTTGGCACTGAATAATGTTAATGCCTCACTCACTTGTTGAAATACAGTAGGGTGTCTTGAATTCATGTTTTTGTGCTTGCATCTTTATTTTAAAGCTTTTAACAAGCCAGTCAGCCGAACTATAGACTGTACACTAGTGTACAGTGTACAGTCACACACTTAATACTTGTTTTCAGCTGAATAAGCTGTGCATTCATGAATAAGCTAAGCAGTAAGCACTCATGAATAAGCTCAGCACTCATGAATAAGCTTAGCACTCATGAATAAGCTCAGCACTCATGAGTAAGCTAAGCACTCATGAATAAGCTCAGCACTCATGAGTAAGCTAAGCACTCATGAATAAGCTAAGCACTCATGAATAAGCTAAGCACTCATGAATAAGCTCAGCAGTCAGCACTCATGAATAAGCTAAGCACTCATGAATAAGCTCAGCACTCATGAGTACGCTCAGCAGTCAGCACTCATGAATATGCTGAGCACTCATGAGTAAGCTCAGCACTCGTGAATAAGCTCAGCAGTCAGCACTCATGAATATGCTGAGCACTCATGAGTAAGCTCAGCACTCGTGAATAAGCTCAGCAGTCAGCACTCATGAGTAAGCTTAGCACTCATGAATATACTCGGTGCTTGTGAATGAGCTTAACACTCGTGAATACATTGGGGCTCTGCATGTGACTTTCAAGTGGCACTTTAGAAGTTTGTAGTTTCACGATTTCGATTCTCTTTCTGCATATGTCTATCGATTACCTTCTGTGTGTTGGTCTTGCAGGCTGCGATCGTTCAGGGTCAGACGTCGGTGCACAATCAACAACCTCCAGCGAAGAGAATGAAGCTAATGCCAACCGGTGGAATGAATGGATCGGGAATGGGTCCAGGCGTTGACTACCAGGTGAACAATGACACCTACAACGCAGGATCAATACTCTTGCACTCATTTGTTTCGGTGTCATTGTCTGAAATGTGTAGTGCACACCAGTAGGCGCTTACCAGGGCTGTGCTCTGTCTCCATTGTTATTGTAGTGACGACAATTTCTGTAGCATTGTCAGTAGGTTGCTCTACACTGTCATTGTATTTTAAACAATGGATATTGTATTGATTGGATATTTACAGCCAACCTTAGACTTCAGGACGATCATAGCTTACAAGCTTTTAAGGAATGATGGCTTGGAGTTGAAACCATGAGCGCCTCTCTGCAGAACTGCACTCTGTCCATTCTTATTGTAGACTTTACAAGCTCTGTCTGATAAACTGAGTTTGCCATTTTTGTTTGCTTAGAAGCAAACCATTGGTTAACCCTTTAATGCCGAGATGGTAGTAAATGGTATGGGAAATCCTATTCCCTCTGGCATTAAAGGGTTAAGTGCTTGTGCATTACGATAATGGTGGTGTGGAAATTTATGGATTGGATCATCATTGGCTCATCAGTCAAGATTGTCAAGCGAACAGAATGCTAAAACAGAAGCAATCAGATGCGTTGCTTGGTAACCTAATGAATTTGCTATGGTTGTTGCAGAAACAAGGACATGGTCTCCATGGCAACAACCACCTCAACGCCAGCTTTCCGTCGTCGGGCGCTTCATTGTCGTCGATGTCTGTCGGACAACAGCAGCAGCAACAACAACAGCAGCAGTCGCGATTCTAGCGTCGATTCCGTGTCAAAGACGAAGCGTCGCAACTTTCCAGCTCTCTTTATCTGTGATGTTGGTGATGATGAGATGATGATAATAATAATGATGATGATGATGATGATGATAATAATGGTGTATTTATGGGTGTTTGCGATAATGTTTATTAGGCACTTTACATCCAAGCTTTTAACGCTGGCTTTTTTTTCATATGCAGATTCGAAATTCTGTTGTCTTGTGGTCTCTTTCTTAGATGTTGGTGGGTCTTTTGTTTTTGTGTTCTCCTTTTGTGTTTGGAATTAAAGATGGCTATTGTCTTCGAGAGACCAGTTGTTGAGTTTAACAAGTGATTGTGCTTCGGCATTTTGTTCCAGAGCTCTAGCATCTTTGTAAGATTTGAATAGCCGATTCTCCAGCCTTTCAGTCAACTTAACCATGAATTTTTATCTTTGATGCAGGGTGACTGAGGCTTACTGTGTTGGAAGCCAATGTTTGGTAAGCAATTTGTTGTTCTACGTCTGTACACTTAAATGAAGACAAGAAAAATTATACCTGTGCATATTTATGTAAAGAAATTAATATTTGTTGTTGGCATTTTCAGAGGTTTTAAGTTGAGGCAATAAGATGCAACGGAGACCTGTTTATTTAGATCACAAGTTGTCTAATATCTTGAAATTTCTTCTAGTGTATTTAAAGCTATATAGAATGAATATCAGATGTGCATACTATATTATAATACAAAACTAATGAACTGCTTATGGTTTTGTTTGCGTTGGTTCTCGGCAGAATTTCAGACACCTGTATTTTGCATTTACAATGTGCATATTTCACCATTATCGTATTGAATGACTACATCCTTATTCTGAAAATGAAGCGAAATGTTCTACACGGTGATTCATAAAAAAACGTTACCCTACATAAGTCAGCATAACTCATGTCGATGACCATCAAATTTAATGAAATTTCAGAGTAATGAAGCTTGATGATCTAGCCAAGTGCTATATAAATTATGTCACATTCAGAGCTATAATGACGTAACGCGGATGACAAAACTAATGACGTCACGATAATCTCGAGAAACAAGCAAGATTCCGATATTCCCGTCAGTCACTGAGGTTGTATCATGCAAACCTGGTCATTTTCATCTGGTTAAGCCTCCTGGTGAGAAATTGTTTACTGTGGCATCACCCAGTAACAATCAGAATGTTCGCAATCACGTATATGCCGGTACACGGAAGAGGGACGTTCCAGCAAATCGTCTTTTGCGGAATCGACCAATTTTCAGCAAATCCCTTATGGCATCGGTCGGGTCTCTGCACTTGGTCGTACGAACATATCCATTTATTCGAACCAGATTTTGTGGTCAATGGACAGAATTGCAGAGATGTTCCACTTTGACAGGCATTCGTGACATTTACGGAGTAGGCTTATTTCATCGTCCATCGTAATAGCGCTCATGCGCACATGCAGAGAAACCGTTGCGTAATGGAAACTGAAACTCCTGATTTCATCCCGCCTACTTTGTGGCCACCCAATAGTCATGATTTAAATCCAGTAGACTAAAAGATATGCAGTGTCATGCAAGAGAATGTCTACATAATTTGAATGTGCGATGTCAACGAGTTGTGTCGTAGAATTGTGGAGGCATCGGACACAATGGACCAGCGCATCATTGGTGAATCAGCCAAGAAATGTGTATGCGTCTTCGCGCATGCGTATCTGCCAAATGAGGGTAATTTCGAAAATAAGTTTTAACTTCCATAATGTTCAGAAATGAATCCTCTATCTTCACCTAAAATTTCGTCAACATAACCCGATGTTTGGAGGAGTTAAAGTAAAATATGTAGGGTAACGTTTTTTTATGAATCACCGTGTAGTTGTAAACGTGTTTTATTACAAACCAATGCAACCAATTCACAGCAGTATTTACAAATGGCTGATTGTTGGAATTGACTGAAGAAACCATTCCCATAATGGTCTGAAAACTTTGACCAGGGGTGTCAAAGTGCCGGACCATGGGTCATTTCTAACCCGCTGATGAGGTTTTCTGACATTACAAAAATTTTTAGAGTAAACGCTAAAAACTTTAATTTTAAATGCGTACTGACTTTTGTGATATTCATGACTGATAATAAAGTTCAAATTTTTTTAACCTAATTTGATCTGACGTATTTGTAGGCTTAGAATGCACCATTTACGATTTAGTCTTTCAGGAATTTCTTGAGATGGTCTCCCCAGGCTTCCTCCCACATTTTGCTCAGGCACCTTCAGCACCCTGGTCTGACACTTGCTGGAATATTGCCATGGACCCACTTTAAAAAAAGGTTTGACACCCCTGCTTCAAACCCCAATCGCCTGAAGTCTGGTCCAGTGTTCAAGCTTCTTTTGTATCATGTTCTGCAGTTTCAGCTGATATTTGCTAACTCGAGTCCATGTCGGCTCACTGTTGAAATAATAATAAATGCCTTGATAGAACTCTGTAGTTTATTGCTGGTTTAGTAGGTCCTACAGGGACTGCCACAGCATGTTGCGCATATGGGGAAAAGTTTCATCGATAAACAACTCATTTTTACCCATACACAACTGCATCAAGACAAATAATTATTGTAATTGTAATTGTAATTGAACATTTTTATAGCGCCGCTCACAGAGTCAGTGACGACTCTACTCAGAGGCGCTCTCTGCACTAACTAGCCGAATTGATGTTAAGTTAACAGTCATAGCGAGCAAAAAATAACAACAAGTTGCAAAACAAAACACAGTTAGCTGAAAGAGTCACCGGTGGCAAGCCCTCGCAAACACGTAGAGTTGACCATTATGTTGTTCAAGACAATACAGTCTCTTTTTTCTCATGGCATTTTTTTGAATGCCAGTCATCCACTCAACCATTTCATCATTGTGTGTTGCTGGGAATTCAGTCATCTGATTTTCTGTGATAGACTTTAATATATTCGGTATTATCTTGACCTCTGAATTCTTCTAGTGGGTGGAAGAATGTACTATGTAACCATTTACCAACCGAGAGTATAGGATTCCCATACCAATTACTACACTTTAGCCATTATTAAAGGATTAAGGCTTTTCCAAGTGTGTCAAAGCACACATCTTTTGTGATCAAAGCAACTGCCAGTGGAATTTAAGATGATGGACAAACTAAGCCAATGAAGTTCTTTTGTGAGAAAAGAACCATGTGGTAGGTTTCTTGTGGTAGGTGTATTGAATTCATTTCAAAGCATTGGTATCTAGGTTTCTTGTGGTAGAATTTGACTAAAGTGTGGAACTGGAAGTGACTAGGAAACCAGTGCAGCTGATCGCTGAAAACATGATAGCGCTAGTGACCTTGATTAGCGCTAGTGACCTTGTGATCTAATGTGCCAGTTTCCTGCAATTTCAACACCTAACATTGTGTGACATTGCCTATCTATGTGGCTCCTTCCTAGCTGTGCAGTATCAAGTACAAAAAGCAATTGGCTTACTTGGCCTTCATTATGAACAAATATGCTGTTAGAAATGGACTTTGTGTTGGCATCAGTCTTTGATTGCAGTGGTGAAGTTCAGTGCTGAAAGGTCTGGTATAATTATGTGTACTGCATTGTTGGTGGCATGTGTTTATGAATTTGAGTGTGGTATCATTTTAGATTAATTCGTACAGCCATTGACAGTCTAAAGTCGATCATGCATACATGTCTGAGTAGTGCATTTTTTTGTGATATCTTTTCAGATTTGCTATGATCTGTAGTGTACATGATGGTGTTTTGTTTTCGCTTTCTACAGTTTCTTCATAAATGTCAATGGCATCAGTGGTTCATATTGGGATATTATAATTACCGTACCCATTCGTTAACAGTTTTAAGTTTTAGTGGTGATAACTGTATCTTTTTTAAAACCCCACAAAACTCTGCAAACCAACCAATGTGCAGAAAATATGTGCAGAGAGTATTTGCATTTAGCATTTGTGTTTGAAAATATAGATCATCAGTTTATTACCTCAGCTTCAGTGTGCAGTACTCTTCAGTTTCTTAACTTTTTATTATGACTGAAATAAAATTTCAATGCTAAAAATTCTCTGTTGCAGAAAACATGTTTGGAAGGAAACGCTGCAAGATTTGAACAAGAACATGTCCATAAGGAAATAATAAGTCACACCAGTGGGCGCGTTGGTGTAGTGGGTATGTTTGTCGCCTTGCAGCCGAAGGGTCGCAGGTTCGAATCCACCTCAACTCGCCGCGTAAGGACCTTTGCCAAGTCCTTCACTCACAATTGCTCAGCGCTTTGGGCCTTTGGCGTGAAACTCCAATGCAGTTTCTGCATTCCAGTCGGGAGTGCCTCTGAGTAGATAGAGCTTGAAGGGGCACTATAATAAGTTTCGCAAACATTCAACTTTCACGAATCTGTTCAAGATGCAGCTTACTACTGACTAGGGAATGTAATCCCAGGATCCCCAATCCTGGGATTGACAAACATGGAATCCAATATTTTCTGGATTATAAGTTTGGATGTTTCAATAAAAATTACTTGACCCACTCAGTGTGCAATCCCTCCAGTAGTGGCGCTAGGGGTGGGGGGCTAAGCTCTCCATAAAAGGCCATCCGTTTTTCCCATGGATGTAAAAATAAAATATTTGCACGATTAGCCCCCCCCCCCTCCAAAAAATAACCGAATGACTAAAAAAGGTAAGAAATTTTGGCGATGAAAATTTATACGAGATTTCGACCTGATGACTAAAAAATTTAAGTTTCCTGCACAAGTTCATCCCCCCCCCAAAAAAACTGAAATGCTGGCGCCGCCACTGAATTCCTCATTGGTCAATAGATGCTAATACGACAGATAAGAAGAGGCGTGGCATGACAAGGAATGGCTAGCATATACATTTAAATTATTTCCATGACCTGATGTGCTGAGCACTGTGATATTGAACATCTACTTTTGGTCAGTTGTAACCATTGGTTACCATAATTAATTGACTATTGCAGTGTATTTTAATAAGGGGCAGCATTACAAAACAATTTGTTGGTTAGATTGATGGCAAATGAGATATCACACAAATAATCCTTCAAATACTCAACAGCTGTGCATCGATAACAGAATACATCAAAATTAAAAAAATGCCGTACATTGTAAATTTACACAAGCGAGAAAAACTACCTATAGGTACTTGGACTTGTTTTATTAAACACTTTCAGTAGTATATCACAAGTCTTTTTATCAGATCTTAAGCCACGCTTCATTGCCTCTGAGAGATCCTTAAAAGCACTACCATGTATTCGAAAAACACATGTACAAGAATTGTATTTTAATCATTTTTATTAATATTATTAATCCTACACACTTCATTCAAATATTGAATTCACCTCAAAGCATTGGTATATGAGACAATATGAGTTAACAAGTGTTAATGGTTAAAATGACAAACAAGAAGATAGCATAACACTGGTCCACTGGAGGTAGTAGTGAATCCCACCAACATGTACAAATGACACTGCGTGCATGCGTGGTGTGTGTGATTACCTGGTATGTATATAATATAAAAGTGGTTTTCAATGGTTCCTCGAATTTGCACCACAGTTCAATATAAAATGTTAAAAACACCAACTGAATTCACAAAAGGATTGGCAACCATGAGCAGAATTATTCACAGCTTTAAGTCACTCTTGCTTGACATGATTCTATGTTAAAAAATTTAAAATACTGATTATATTGTGAATGTACGCTTTTGTTGCAGTTTTTGTCCTTTACTACATGCAAGCCCCAAAAAATGAGTCTACTCAGGACTTTTTAAGATCTTCAGCCATGCTTCATTGCCTTTGAGGAGCGATCCTTAAACGCACTAAGTACTATGCAAGTTACAACTTGTAGTTTGGAAGAGGCATGCATCAAATATGAATCACGATCTATCCATTTCCACAATTATTTGGAAACTCCATTCAACATCTGTAAAAATTAATTCTCTCGTTTCATCCGTTGCTGAGATCCAACGAATTGTTAATTAACAATTTTAATTGAAGCACGCAGACTTGGAATCATTTTGGATATTCGTCGAAACTCGAAATGAATATCCATCTATTGCTCAGAAAGAGTTGCGAATTCAAATGCAGTCTTCGATTAGCACATAGGCATGTTAGGATTTTATGCTATGCCACCAGAAAACAAAATGCAAGTCACGACTCTAGTCTGTTGAGGATGAATTATTACGTGTTTCTCTCTCTCTCTGAATCCATTCAAGAATGGCAATGCCATAATTGCCAAATGGTTTGCACCGAAGTCGTCAGACACAAAATTTTGGCACCCTTGTAATGGCATAGGCATTATGGCACCATACAAATTGTCATTATAAGTGTCGTTTATAATTTGCACTAAACTAGATGTACTTCAGCATTTCTATTAAAAAATTCTGTTTCAGAACATTTATAATATTCTATATTCACTAATTTGGCACTAACTTGAACTACAGAAGTTAAAAAAAATGTTACCCTGCGTTTCTATTAGCACACTGCTCTGCTCCACCAGTAATCAATCAAAAATAGTTGCTGACGAAAATACAATTAAAAATGCTGTTGCTTACTTACATTGTTTTTATGCCCTACACTCAGAGTGGTAAAATATATAAAAATTATAATATATGCCCTATTTGCAATGTAATATTACAGCATGCACAAGAAGTGCAAATAACTGATATTCAAAGTTTAAAACTCTACATAATATTATTATCCGAACAATGCAAGTTACAGAACTTGGCCTAAACTTATTTTTTAAAACATTGGCGTTGCTAGGTGAAAGGCATGAGGTTCTGTGAGCAAATTAATGCTCTGTGTAGCCTTCTGTCACAAAAGATTGAAAATCACACACACACACGCTGCTCTTTTATGTTAGTGATTAACTGAAAACAAATAAGTTGAAGTTAAGAGAGTTTTTTGTTATTGAAGTCTACCATTGTTGCACTTTATTTCTACAAAATATCTGTACTCTCACCACAGAATGACAAAAAGCAACGTCGAATGCATTGAATGAGACGTAACAGTTTATGTTAGAACTTCCACATAACTCAAGCTTAAACTTAACAGACAGCATTATTTTCACTCCCACCAGTTAAAAAAAACAGACCCAAAAACTTACAGTTAAAATCCAAATTAGAATACACATCGCTCCAACTTTGGCAACTAGAGGTTTTAAAACAATCCATATTTCAATACAAACACAACACCACCAGAATAAATACAAGTACTCGCAATTCACAAATACTGAATTCGATTATATATATTAGTTCAAAATATGAACATGGACTTTATTCCACGCTTATACGCAATAAAAGCATTCGATTTTTAGATTTCAACTTGACGCATATTAAAAACTTTTACCATCATGGAATTCGTACGTTAGAAGCTTATCCAGCTATCATAGAATAATTTAGAGACAAATAATTTCACCACACAATGTCTGAAAAAGCAATATTGCAGGTAAGATGACTGGCTGACATTTAAGCAGTGGCACCCTCTTCTTGTCACGAGTCACTCACTCAGGTTTTGTTTATAACCTCTGAACTTGTCGTTCTTCCTAACCATCCCGACGACATTTTGCCAGCAGCCGATTTTTGATCCTGCAAGCAAATAAAAAAACATTCTACATCGATCACATCATTAAAATTTCTGACATATATTCTTATATGGTGTAAAAATCACTGGAATTGCTCTCTTGGTTAACATTACAATGTTTTACGTTTAGTGCGGAGACTGGTTGCTGTCTATAGATACATCACCAAATTCATCACATTACAACATATTACAGTCTAAATTATTTACAGCAAATGTTTACAAAGAGCCTTGAAACTTTAAGCACATCTTACAGATGGGTCCTGGACAAGCTTAGTAATGATAATTATCCACACCTGTACTGCAATTGATGGATCTTTCACTAAGAACATCCACGAACTACCATCATCCTCATGTGGAATTATCCAGTAACAAAGTTAGAGAGATAATTTTCGATTACACGTTCTAAGCATGTGCAATGGAAAACACTTTCACCTAAAAGTTAAGATGATAACTGTACTAGAAGTAACATTTCTTAAAACATAAGGTCTTTAATGTTAATGATGAAAGCAGTACAGATCTAATATTCAGGACCAAGAAAATTGCAATGTTTTAAGATGAGGAAGATTGGGAAGGGAGTTCCCTTCCCAATTTTCCCAGTCCAGCCAGATGAGTTATCACATGAAGAAGATAATGCAGCAACAACAACAAAAGAAGTACCTTTACACTAGTTTTAACCTCTTAGACCATCTACATTCAGAAAAATGGGCAGAGAAAATGAAATCATTAACACTTGAGGTGTTTGGTTGGTATTCAGAACTCTGCTTCAGACCTTTTTACCACAGTTTAATTGTGCATAAATTTCTGCATATTTGTATGCAGCAGTTTCTTCATCTTGAGTATTAAGTACTGGGTTTCACACATAAACAAAACACTGGCATAAAATGTGTTAACATGTCAAATTGCAAATGCATGCAAACTTACAGTATTGTTGGCATTAAGAACTGAAAGTGAACTGGCTCTCTTCATGCTAAAAAGAAGAATTAAACATTTGAATTTATCATCATGCATATACAGAGGTAGCACACAAATTTTAAAACAGGATGCACTCTGAACAGTCACAGTCAGATGATTACATTTACAATCAGCAAGGGACAAATCGAATGTTAACAAATGCATTACCAGATACTTGATTCAGTACTTAACCCTTAAACCGCCACATACTTTTGGGGTTTATGCAACCTGGACGCCAAATACTTTTTTGTTGCAATATACTTCGAAACGTCACAACTCATTGAGAAACAGTGAGGCATATACACTGTGTCCACGATAAAGTAGACCACACAATAAAGCGTCATAACTCGGTCAAAACTTATAGGATTTGTCTGGAATTTTAAACACAGCAACAATTACCATATTTACACGAGATCCGAAAGCCGATTAGAAATATTCCCGAGTTTGTCAAATTTATAAGCGTTTGAGTTGCACCACCGAAAAATGCAACTTTCCAACATGGAAAAGCTGAAAGGAAGTGAAATTCAGCTCTAAATGGTGGTTAAAATGTTCTTTGTGTTCACGAACACACAGCCGAAGACATAGACGCTACTGTTTGACGGTCAGGTCGATGATCACCAGGGCAAACAGCTGTCACTCTTCAATCAGACACGCCCTACGGTTATCGATGTCATGAATACAGGAACGAAAAACGCGCTACTCCGGTACATGTACCCGGTTCGAGATCTGGACTGCTAGGCGGCCACAGCTGCGGATATGAAGCCGAGTGTCTTCCGGGACAGCTACTACACTGATACGTCTACGGTCGAGTGTTCGTGAACAAAAATGACAGTTTGACCACCATTTATAGCTGAATTTCGCTTCCTTTCAGCTTTTCCATGTTGGAAAGTTGCATTTTTCGGTGCTGCATCTCAAACGCTCATAAATTTGACAAATTCGCGAATATTGCTAATCGGCTTTAGGATCTCGTGTAAATATGGTAATTTTTGCTGTGTTTAAAATTCCAGACAAATCCTACAAGTTTTGACCGAGTTATGACACTTTATTGTGTGGTATACTTTATCGTGGACACAGTGTAGTATATCAGATTCAACTGCCATATATTACATCCGAGGGAATGAAGCCACAGAAGGTCTTTATGATCAGTAGATTGGCAATTATGCAGACTAAAGTGCTTACCTAACACTTGATCCTCCTTGATCCGTCTGACTGTCCGATGTACCAGTCAGTTTCTGAACAATCTTGGCACTGTTGCGCACAATCGACTGACGCAGTTTGCTCAAAGATCCACTGCGATTCAGTCGCTCGTTCTGCTGTAGAAAAACAATCAGATAAATAAAGAAAAATCAAATAAAGAAACATCAATCAGAATAGTAAAGAAAATCAATCAGAATAGTAAAGAAAATCAATCAGAATAGTAAATAAGATCAAACAGAATAGTAATGAAAATCAATCGGAATAGCAAAGAAAATTAATCAGAATAGTAAATAAAATCAATCAGAATAATAAATAAAATCAATCGAAATACTGAGCAAAAATGAGTGCAGTTGAACATCAAGTAATCACTTATTGTACAATAATAAACTCTAATAGCAAACTATACAGAAGATAACCGGTATTGCACGTTACATCAATTCAACATGACAATTTGTTTGGGAAGGAATAGAACAACAGCATGATGACTATGAAGACAATTAAATCGCATTGATCATTGTACTGACACTACTAAGCTAATTCACTGCACTTCATAGTACTATGAAGTGTACTTACCTCTTCTGGAGTTTCTGCCTGGCTAGAATCTGGTTGTCCTCTCACGCTCATCTTTCGCATTGAATCACCGGGCGACGCGTCACTGAACCGCGACTGATTAACTGCATCGAATGTCTACACAGTTAATGAGAAAAGACATTAGGTATCAGCTGCATTCTTAGACTGTTGAGGACAGACTAGTGCTTTGCACCATCTGCAGACCAACTGACTCTAGGAGGGAGGCAGAAATATGTAAACAAATGCAAACAATCTGAGAATCTGCCGAAAAATCGCATTTTTAAATGAAAACATTACTCACAGATTACATCAGCTGTACCACTTCAGTTTAAATTTGGAAACTGTTCAGAATCTTCAAGAAGAACAGAGCAAAGCAATCCTTTAACCCTTTCCCGCCGGACCGGGTCACCCGTGACCCCATTAACAGGATAGGTATCAAAACAATTCGGGCTGGAAAGGGTTAATGACAAGAAATGTTGTTTTTCCAGTGCATATAATAATACGACAAGAGTTAAAGGAATGAGATGAAATTCCATAGAGACAGCCATGACTGTGAAAACTTTAACAGCAGCTGTCTCACCGTCTCACTTGATAAATGAAAACTTTAACAGCAGCTGTCTCACAGGCTCACTTGATAAATGAAAACTTTAACAGCAGCTGTCTCACAGTCTCACTTGATAAATGAAAACTTTAACAGCAGCTGTCTCACAGTCTCACTTGATAAATGAAAACTTTAACAGCAGCTGTCTCACAGTCTCACTTGATAAATGAAAACTTTAACAGCAGCTGTCTCACAGTCTCACTTGATAAATGAAAACTTTAACAGCAGCTGTCTCACAGTCTCACTTGATAAATGAAAACTTTAACAGCAGCTGTCTCACAGTCTCACTTGATAAATGAAAACTTTAACAGCAGCTGTCTCACAGTCTCACTTGATAAATGAAAACTTTAACAGCAGCTGTCTCACAGTCTCACTTGATAAATGAAAACTTTAACAGCAGCTGTCTCACAGTCTCACTTGATAAATGAAAACTTTAACAGCAGCTGTCTCACAGTCTCACTTGATAAATGAAAACTTTAACAGCAGCTGTCTCACAGTCTCCCTTGATAAATGAAAACTTTAACAGCAGCTGTCTCACAGTCTCACTTGATAAATGAAAACTTTAACAGCAGCTGTCTCACAGCCTCACTTGATAAATGAAAACTTTAACAGCAGCTGTCTCACAGTCTCACTTGAGACAGAAGACATATTCAGAATCACGAATAAAGGTCATCTGACGACGATGCTTACACTACGGTTACGTGATCGATTGGCAAAGTCTTCGATTGTTTGAGCTGCTTCGAGCTTGCCCTGTCTCTTGTAGAGTGCACCCAAGTGCTTCAACGTTGTGCCAAGGGTAGAGCTGTAACAACACATGGCATAACAGTTCTCATATATGTAATATGTATACTTTACTGTACTATTAAAAACATATGCAACTGGACACACCAGACCATCTGCCACAGCTCAATCACCATTTGCATGCACATACATGATACATGTACATGCACTGTGCTAATCTAAGAAAACTTTCCATTGTGTTCGCCTCAGTATTATACAAGCTCTCACATTACATCGTATTAACCCTTTACCCATTCATTTTTCCCATTAACCCCATGTTTTCAGCGGATATTCTTGGAGCAAACAGGTAAAGGGTTAAAGAGAGATAAATGAAGAAAACAAGAAAAATGCAGACGGTTTTATTATCTCAGTTTAAACCAGTCTAAGTTTTATTCTGAAGGCAAGCTTTTCTGATGATTGCCTTATGAAATGTAACTCGTCTTTTGCCCATAAATATCTTCAGACTCACCTGTCAATGCTTGCCGACCTGTACCAGTTGCCATAGTCTGGAATGCTCTGCGGATCCTTAGCTTTACCCTGCAAGAGCATCAGCAACCGCTTTTAAAATTTCTATTAAGAACAATAAAACAGGTATGTCTATTGTCGTTTATATCTCTGACGTCTTTGGTTTTCTTGCAAGTTTTAGTTCCGTCACATTTTTTGCAACTCAGAGTGACACTTAAAGTATCAGTCAATTATAATGGACATCGATTGCAACAGATTTAACATGCAGTCAATGATTAGCACTTGTTATAGCGCCCTTTCAAGCTCTCTCTACTCAGAGGAGCTCCCGAATGCAGAGCGAACACTGCATCGGAGTTTTAGCTAAGTACAGACATAAAGAATAGCATTAGGTGAATAAAGTACAAGCACCATCAATAAGCCATCCACAGTTAATTAGCCATCGGCAATCAATTAGCCATCCAGGATGACTTATCTATTTAATTGTAGTCCAATAAAATTGCTGCCTAATCTGCAGGCTCAAGTGCACCAACCATGCCTAACGAGACACAAAATTGGTCAAAATAACCACGAGAGACCTCCTTCTCTCCAAGCCTACATGTCAACTTTTGTTTAGCCCTAATGCCGGCTTTTGTCGCAAACAGCTTTGAAATTGTCAAAATAATATTCAATTTTACAGATATTACGGTATGCTTGTTGGTGATTTGTCTGTAACATCTAAACCAAACTATACAGAGAAAAACTATACAGAGAAGACCTGTTAAGCGGGAACATTCTGCATAGATTCACCTTGTTCTCTTCATTCTCTTCAGCAATCATCCAAATTGATTTATTTTCACCTGGTAAATAAATACAGCAATTTATAATCACACATTCTACCACAACCTTGATATCATTAATTATCCGAACAAAAGTCATTTAAATTTCAATGTTCAGTTTGGTTTTAACCAAATTCATAGTCAAGCACAAATAATGCAAACTGCAAAAAAGTGAATCACACTAGGTTAACATTACAGAAGCATCTAGCTTCAAACACAATCAAAGTTTCCAAATAGGCACAATACAGAGATGTTTTTGCAACAACTTATACACTATATCCTGCTCATTTTAAATATACTACTTATACCAAAATAAAATACTAACCTACGAACTCTTGCTGATAAAAGTAAGAATATGCTAGTATAAACAGCTAATAGTAAGAAGCAATGAAATTTAGAAAGAAAAACACCAACTTAGATATGAACTTTGAACCCGGCTGACCACTTTAGCGGGACGTTTTCCATAGAGTTACGGGAGCTCAGGGTTCAAAGGGTTAAGTCTGAACTTTGAACAGTCCTCACTGACCTTCGATTTTTCCGAATTCCTTTTCATGAGTTCGATTCAGAATGTCTTTGTAGAGTTGTTCAGCTTGTTTATACTTCGATTGCTTCAAATAAGCCGAAGCCTAATGATTACAGATACATCAGACAAACAATAAATAATAGAAGGTTGAAAAGTAGAAGACAGGTCATCTCTACGCACAAACGTGAAATCTATTCAGCAACCGATATCATTATCAATACAACAAATACTATTATCAGTGTAATCAGTACCGATAGTGCTGTCATAATTACAATTATATAATTGTTATGTTCACAAAACTTTTAAATAATTATAGGGATAAGTGCAAGTGGGATTTATGACTAAAATGCCATTATTTTTCATAATTAGATTTTCTGCTTCCCATCAAAAGAAACCTACTAAAAAAATTAAAAAGCAAATTATGCGAGAACTTTACAAAATGAACAGCTGATCGTTCAATTCTCGCAACATGGTCTGAAAAGCTCTGAAAAAACTGTTATATTACTATTGTCACTTACAAAATAAATTGACCTGTAGGTCATCACATGCCATGTGCATCTATGCCAAAAACATTAATTCTCACTTTGATCTTTCCAATAATATTATACACTTATGGTTCATATAGACCTACTAAGTTTATAATCAAAACTAGTAACTTCTATCATGTTAGTGTCCACAGAACAAGACATGAAATGAGAGTGCACCACAGAAATAAGACGAGCTAAATTAATGTAAGGAGGTCATCAAATAGATGAATGACACACAGCTGGTGGCACTCCACAACATAATATCTCGAAAGATAATTAATCGACTGACTGCAGGTCGAAACCACGATGAATTAAACAGACAGATGGAAATTTATTATACCTGTGATTATTATTATTATCTCTAACTGTAGTAAGTTTTAATTATGAAACTCACAACGATATGCAGATATATTAAAACAGAAAAAAGTAAATATCCAAAATAAATACAAATATTCAAATATAGAAACAGTAAAACCAAAATGAAAAGAAAAAATTGTCAGGAGAACCAAAAGTTAATATGAAATTTTACTTGTACCAAATAATTTTGGCATGTAATATAATCATATATTCAAAAACTGAAGTATAAAACAATTTATCTTCGTTTACTATGATCCCAGTGCACCTGAGGTCCTCAACCAGTAATAATAATTATTGCCAGGCTGTAAAAACAACAGAAATTATCAAACATGCAACTGGGTAACGTCCACTGATGGCAGTACAATGCACATGTACAAAGGACTATGCAAAAAACACTCATTAAAAGCTGGTGTCCCCAAAACTGACAAGATCAAAGAAAAACCTGTAAGTGAGATGAGTAGATATGACAACAATTCCACAAGTCAGTTATCTAATTCATTCATCCATCCGCCAGGGTTGAGTCGGGATATCCTCTGAGTAGAAATCTTGGACAGACGCTTAACAAATGAATGAATGAATGAATCCAGTAAGCAATATAATGGAATGTTCATATGCCACACTACACTCCCAAACCCATAAGCAAAATCTTAGCAAAGCATTAAAAAATACTAAAATTGGAAAATAAAAGATCACACAATTGCAAAACATTGGGAAAATGCTTGGCGTTAAAACTGAACCAAATTTTGATGTACCTACATTCACCTAAAAACATTCATTCGAAAACAAAGTACAACACAAAAAGCTTACAGGCCATTCTAAAGCAACAAACCAATTCAACGCATATTAAACATAAATGCTAAATTAAAAATGAAATCATTAAATAACAAACGAATCATATACACTTGTAAAGAATATGTCCAGTATTCTTACCAAATTGAATTTCGTTTTAGATACGTTGGGATCGTGATGTCCTAAACTGCGCACATAAATATCTAGTGCTCGTTTATAATGCTTTTCAACCTGGCTGACACAAAATACACAAAACTGAATAAAAGAAAAGAAAATCATATCCAGCTACAACGCTACATTTATCAAAATCACTGTGCGAACACAGAACAAAACCAAACCAAATCCAGCAAAAATAACCAGGCCAACATGTTGATCTAGATAGCAACCAGCACTTAGCTTATAATAAACAAAATACCACACCTTCACTAAAAACTACCAACTATATATATATATAACAACATGTGCAGTACATCATGATGTACAGTGCAGTTATATCTATGCATATTATTCATGCACATAGATATAGTATACAAATATGTGCACTGTGAATTTGCATATATGCATGCTTTGAAACCTCGATATACGACAGACGCAAGACTAAAGTCATGTACCAATAAGACTTAAAAATACTCAACTGTGCAATGTAAAAACTTATTCTGTTGAAGCACATGTTTTGAGTTTGAGGTCATTGTATATCAAGGTTTCAGATTTACATATTTTAAGCACAAAAACAAACAAACAACTGAACTGAAACATCCAACCGACAACAGAGAGAGTTACAGAGGGAGAGAGATATGCTGGCTGCATATAAATCCTTACCAAGTTGTTCTTTGTCTTAGCCACATTGGGATCATCGAGTCCCAGCTTGCTCTCATAGATCTCAAGCGCTCGCTCATAATACAGCTCCACCTGGTGGCATGATCATTGTAACACACCTCCTTACTTTACAAGAAACTTAAACTCTTTTAAACTCTACCAAGCCCTTTCAAAATGACTTGCAGCTAATCCTCTTTGACTGTCTGTCGTCTTGTGCTGTTCTGTTTAGAGCACCTCTGAGGAAATTGCTTGAAGACGTGCCACATAAATGCGTAATAATAATAATCACAATTAAGCACAACATGGTAGGTAGATAATTTTTAAAATGTTTCTGCTTTTGTTACATTTAAATTTCAACTTTGGATGTAAATCATGTAACGCTTAGAAGAACGAAATATTTATGCTATTCCTGATAAGAAGCAAAGGGTATGAAGTATGAGCAGCTTCCCCAACTTGGAGCTATTCATGCTTGTCCAAAAGATAAAAGTTGAAACATTTGAACTGGCAGCCAGTGATGCCATCAATTATTTCATTTGTCAACTGTCCATGAAAGTCTCAAGATAAACCTAGTTATTTAAAATTGAAAACAATTATAAAATGAACATAATCATAGCATTCAAACAGAAATGCAATACTTCTTTCCACAGTTAACAATTTTGCTGGCTTCATCTAGCATACATGGATTACTCTTGTTTTGATATTATTATTTAGCCAAATGTTACAGGTTTTACTTGTTCAATAATACATAGTTTACTCATTAATATAATAAAAACAACAGGGCATCATCAAATGAGATGATGATTAACATTATCAGACTGAATGATCGAACTCACTTCTTCGTATTTGCTTTGGTTCTGACATAGTAACGCCAGATTGTTCAGCTGTTTCGCTACGTCCGGATGATCTTTACCTAAAACCTAATCAATCACAAAGACTTTACACATTTGCTATGTACACAATCTTTTCAATTCAACTTTCTCCTCTTCTTCTCCTTCCGGCTGGAATCATTTCAACTCGCATTATTTTTTTACAATTTTATAATTATCAATAATTATGAAATTTTTTCTACGTCCGATGTCAAGCAGAAATATGAATTCGAGTCAGTTTTTTAGTCACCAGCTAAAGAACAGTCAGACATAGAGATGCTTTAGAGTAAGTGGGAAAAGGTAGTGTTGAGGCTTTTCCTGAAGGAAAAAATGTGCAGGAGAAACATCGGCAGTCTAGTCAGTACCATTCCCTGAGCAACGTTATGGAATAAATGAATAAATGAGAATCCATGAGAGTTCTGCATTGTAGCCCAATCAAAAGATGCAAAGACTACGGTAAAAGTAGAAATTAATTAGATTAAGGTAGAAATGTCTGTTGTCATATGTTTTAAGCTTAGAATTTAGGCCAGTTTAAATATATATCCAAATTCTGCAGGAGACCAATGTGACTGACACAGTGCAGTAAAGAATTTTGCACATGAAGCTGCCTGATAGCACCATTCAAGCCAAATAATTATGGACAAAATCAGCAGCCTGTTGAATTCTCAATCGGATTAGATACACTGATACAGGTCTGCAAAAACCAAGTTGACATAATTGAGATTACAGCAGGCAAGACAGCAGGTAATGGTTTGTGACATATCTTTGGAGAAGACCTTATCTGAAAACATCTTACCTTAATGCTACAATTATTATCAAATGCATAAAGCAAAGCCTCTAATAAAAACATACATTATTTTGAAATTGTTTTAATATTGTCACTACCCAACAAACACACTTCCTGTGATTCAAAACTTAGGAAAGCCATAAAAGTTCATGTTTGCTGCAAATGTTTAAGTCTGTGCTTCTAAGCCACGGAAAAACTTCTAACCTTTTCACGGATACAAAGCGCCCTCTTGCAGAGTGGCTCGGCTTCTTTGAATTTACCTCTCTTGCCATAGAGAACAGCCAAATTGTTCAGAGTTGCAGCCACCTATTCAATACATTAAATGCTAGCAAGTAAGCAAGTCATTCACTCACGATATAAAAGTCATTTGAATAAATTTAAAAATAAATAAAAAGGAATCTAAAAAGCGTTCTTATACAACTGACTAAGAAACCAATATTAATTAATCCAGACTCTATTTATAAGAAATCTGAATCTGGAAAATTTACTCATGTCATTTGATTAAGAAATACAAGATAGTCATCAGCCTGGAAATTTTCCTAAAATCTGAAGAAATCGAACGATGACTAGCTTAAAAATGGAGTTAAAATGTAGGTATAATAATTATGGACAATGAGAACATTCATAAATCTGACTTCCGAAGTTATCATGCATACTCATTACAACTACAAAAACAACCAGACAATCCTTGCAGTGTGCAGGCATTTCTTCAGACACTGACATTCAGACGTCATCTAACAAACATCAGTTGATAATTATCTTCAATCACTGCTAAACAAAAGATCTGTTGAGATGAATGAGGCATATGATGACTCACAGCTGGATGTTCAGCGCCAAGCGTCTTCTCTCGAACTGCCAGAGCATCGTTCAGCAGATTGGCCGCGTCTTTATACTTGCCTTGATCTCTAAATACCGTAATATCAAAATATTTAAGAAAGACGATTCATACATGGTGCCAAAACACAGCCATGCATGCCATTACAAAATGCAACAAAATTTAACAAATAAAAGAAGCCATCTACCACACAGTAACATCAAAAGGACTCGAGATCCTTTTCAAACATAAATGCACAAAAGCTACACGATAGCAAAGTTACACGATAGATTTATTATTTTTATAAATGAAACCAAAGATTAAATATTGAGCTGTCAGACACAGAATGAGAATTATTTAATATCAGATGATGACGTGGGCAATTGAAAACTTTAAACCATGCATCAGCCAGAAAACAGAGGGGTTCTTCATCAACAGTATTATTAGGCCTAAAAAAATAAATGTTGTGTTTCCGGTAACAAAGCTAAAAAAAATTGGGTAGGTAGGTCGGAAAACATTTTTATTTTGTAAAATATTTTTATGCAGTGACTATCTGAAAAAGTATACCCCACTAGTCTTTTTTGCACGCTGAAACAAAGTACGTGTTCTGAGCAAGTATAAACTGCCTATTTCCCCGACTGTCTGCACCTAAAACTGCTCTAGAAACAGTCCTATTAATTTAATTTTGTTGACGTCTCTTATGTTATGTCAATACAAATGTCCCCAAAAAAAATTTTTTTTAAATTAATTTTTTTTTCGATTTTTTTTTTTTTTTTCGAAATTTTTTTTTTTTAATAAAATTTTTTACAAAAATATTTGAGTCGCGGCCGTAAAAATGGGTCGGTCGGGTTACCGGAAACACAACAATTTTTTTTACGCCTTATCACAATCTCGACCCAGTGCTATGGATTACCAATTTCGTAATTCACATGAGTTTCAAAAGCTGGTTTCCAACCTGTACACTAAGGCAAAAGCTGGTTTCTAACCTGTACACTAAGGCAAGAATGTTCAGCATAGTAGCGACGTCTGGATGGTCGTGGCCACTCGTCTTCTCCAGATCTTCCAGCGCCTGTTTGCACAGCGGCACTGCAACCTCGTAACGACCCTGTGATGCGTACTGGATAACAAGGTTGTGTAGGGTCCTCAAGCGAGCCGGGATCTCATATCCACCACCCATTGCATGAGCCAGGCTTCCGGATTTGGCTAACGAAACAAAAACAACGTTCTTAATCAAGAATTATCTTCTGCTTCTTCTATTCGATGATGACACATTGGCACACATAATAATGTCCATTGTCATCACTGTGTTCATAATGCCTCATCAACGAATTCATTTATAACACTGGTTGAACAGTAGCTTTATTTTTTAGAACAGCATTGGATTGCAACTAAAAATATTCTTCTTCTTCTTATATTATTATTTTTATTTCTTTTAACGCCCAAGAGAGAAAGAATCCCTTAGGCTAAGATAGTATGCATATACTTAAAAGTTCTCATCGCCATTGTCTTGCATAAAGGAACCCCTAAAGACCACAGCATTAAAGCACTGCATACAAACGAACAATCACTGGAACAAGTGAGTCATCCCACATTGTTTCCCCCCATCAGCACTGATCTAGGACCAACAGGACTTCAGAGTATTAAAATATTCAACGCAGTACCTTCTCTGCCAAGCAAAACATCAGCCAAAAACTAGCCATTTCAGAACAATGCTCCTAATGTGGTTTTATGCAGAGAGATCATTTCTACATCATGCACATAATAACAGTAGCAATAACAAGTTTCTCTCACACAATGCTTTCTCAACCTCTTTAGATATATAATTGTCGGTCAAAATCATAAGAATAAAAATTCAATCGCAGGGCAACTTTTCCCCAACGACTGCACAAAGTGAGAATGAAATGCAATTTCCCCAACGTCATGTTATTCGACATGAATGAAGACTGTTGGGAACATTGGTGAGTGGCATGTTGGGAACATTGGTGAGTGGCATGTTGGGAACTTTGGTGAATGGCATGTTGGGAACTTTGGTGAATGGCATGTTGGGAACATTGGTGAGTGGCATGTTGGGAACTTTGGTGAATGGCATGTTGGGAACTTTGGTGAATGGCATGTTGGGAACTTTGGTGAATGGCATGTTGGGAACATTAGTGAGTGGCATGTTGGGGACATTGGTGAGTGGCATGTTGGGAACATTGGTGAGTGGCATGTTGGGAACATTGGTGAGTGGCATGTTGGGAACATTGGTGAGTGGCATGTTGAGAACATCAATTGGTGAGTGGCATGTCAAGTGGTTCCACGGAAATGCCAAGCATCACATCATCTCATCTCTTACCCTCTGGCTGTTGGTCGTCTTCATCCTCCGGGAATCCTAAATCGAGCATCTGCGCCGACATATCAGGCGCCTCCTTGTTCTCTCCATCACCTGGTTCCTGCCTCACACAAACACATCAGTGATGACCATTGACCATGTATATAAATCCTATCATCTGCTAACAACAAACACTCAAGAGGTTAAAATACTATAGATGTAAACATACATCCTGAGCAGGAAAGCCACCTTAAGCCTTTCATCCATTACTGACCACCCAACATGCAAATTTGGTGGTTTTGAAAAATATCCATGCACCTTTGACCTCAGTACTCTTCTAGGCAGTTCTTATTAGCACATTTCCTTGACCTATTTTACTTCCAATGTAAACTGCATCTCGCAGCCAAATCAGTGACAATAAAATCAGTGAACGTTTTACCTTGACGTCATCACCATCGTATTTTTTCATCTCTGCCATGAACTGAAGATGAACTTTTTCTTCACTCAGAGTCGCGCATTTCTGCTCGCTTTCCTGCAGTCGCTGCTGCGTATTGGCCAGCTCATCACGAAGCCAGGCATTTTCCTGGCAGAGACGGCGAACCTGAGCACGCAACTTCTGCTTCTCAGCCTCTATGTACTGCAGGTGATTGGCTAAAGCAATCACCACCTTTCAAACAAAAACAAGTTAGGTTTTCATAACATATATTTATTTATTATTTATTTATTTTTTCCTGAACCAACCAACAAACACAATACAATTATGGCAGTAAATTCTTTAACATAATTTGGTTAAGAAGAGGAGACCCAGAAGGCATGGAGAATCCCGCTAATAGGGCCACCCATTATTCATGTAAAGATATAAAAAAAGAACATGACAGCACATTCAATTATAATTATATATATGCAATAAATAAATTTAAGAAAAAAACACAGTAAACACATTTGCTTAAAACTTTTATGAAGAGAGTGACATGGAAACCAATGCAGCTCAACGTTGAAGTATTAATCAACCATAATACGGATTCATAAACAAGAAGTTTCTGTGGAGACGTCTTATAAAATGCCATGTAAACGAGCCTGCATGCTAAAAGGTCTAATGCTGAAAAGATCAATACATAGCCCTACACTGCATGTACAACACTGTACACTGTGTACAGGCATGTGCTTTATAAGCCCCAGTATCAGGAAATGTCCTAGACCTCTGTCTCCTGCTGTAATTCCATAGATTGAATGAATGAAAGCATGATTACATAATGTATAATGACTAAACGCAATGTAAGCTGTGGAATTTCATGTGCTGTATGAAACTTCACAGCTTACATCACAGTTTCAGGTCTGCATTTTCTAATACACAGATGAGATCTAGCAAGAAATCAACAGGAGCATGGTTAATGCCCATTAACTTTAATTTTATTATTCATAGTATATTTAATGCCCATTAACTTTAATTTTATTATTCATACACTGCAGAAGAATCCAAAGTCCAGGATATGAATTGGCCAGTCAATGCTGTTTACTTCCTGACAAAAACCATCAACTCGTCTCAAAATAATTAACCTGTCTATCATCAACAGAAAAACTGCTGCTGCTGTTTGTTTACTTTGTCATCGCGCACTGAACACAAACTGACAGGACTCAGACCTTCAATAATTATCCAATTATGAGGTAAGAAAACACGGCCATTGCGTCACATCAGGACTTATCAAACTTAGGCCATGCTCTTATAAGTTTGGTCCTGGGTGATAAGTTAGTTATTTACTTACTAACATCCTGCAGTTTCATAATTCACATTGAACTAATAGACTATAGAGGCCACTGACTTATCAGTTAACTAGGTGATAGCTGGCTAACATCTTTTTTAACTCTTTCATTGACGTGACTGTACTAAAATGTATGGGGAACCAGTGTAGCTCGTCATAAAATGGTTAAGGAATGAAGGTCGACTTTGGTGACCTTCAAGCCACTAAATGAACAGTTGTGTACCTTGACAGTTACTCTTCAACAGGGCAAATTGTTTTGGGTTAGACAAGTCCTGTGTGGAAGCATGGTACCAGAAATCGAGTAATCAGAAACTTAAGCTTTTACGTTTTACAAATGGTTCTCAGACAGGCTAATACGGCAAACAACACTTGTCCCAATCTTGCATAAGCGGCACCCAAGTCAGATGCAGAAAACCTATCCAACATAATATAGAAACACTGCACATGTTGTTATAATAGAAATAGAGTGTCTTCATGGACATAACACACAGATAGCAAACCGTTGTGTGGAGTCTCTTTATGGACATGTAGCACAGATCTTTCTTTCTCCGTAGTTCATCACTTTCACATTGCTTAACATAATAGTTTGTGGTGTGTCAATCTCAACTAATTCAGTATGTGGCTTCCCTGGTTCTATTGTTAACCCTATGGCCAATTTTGAAGAGGGGTAGCCTTTCCGTAACAAAAACAACAATAACAATAACAACAATAATAATAATAATAATAATAATAAACGCATAATATTTAACAATTGTAACATAGACAGTAGGCTGTTCCAGTGCACTCATTAAACCTAAACTACGACAATCGAGTGATAGGATACATTTACATATCCTCAAACAGAAGCTTGCTTGTTCTCAACTTCTGCTCCAGGAAAAGACAAAAAGGTCCGCTGGCTGGTGAATCACAAGATCCTTTGTCTAAAATTACTCAAAGACCCGTTGGTGAGGATCACAGGCTGCACTGCCATGGGTCAAGCCTAAGGCAGCAGCCAACCCCAGGTCTTCCTGCTGCGATCATACTGAATACAAGGGCATGTTGATTTAGCAACAAGATCTTATGCATGTATGGCATTGTATATATACATGTAGATATCAAGACATTCACATTTACAAAGTTCTGGCTACTCAATGAGTCTGAGTTGCAAAATAAGAAGATCGAGCCTTTTACAGAACACTTAATGGTTCTAAGGTGGATCAGAAAGTTCTGCAAATTCAGGTTATAACAATCAAATAACTAATCTTTAAATGGTTTAAGCTCAAAACTAGTCTCACTAAATGTTGCTCAAATTCGCTATTAATGTCCTACATGTTCTTTGGTCAAACAGTTAATTCTGCGTCTTTGATTTTAAGATTTTCTAGGTTTTTTAGTGTAATTAGTGCAATGAATATAACTCAACATATATCACAAAGTATCTGAGGAGGTTATACTTTAGAGTAAAAAGTGCTGAAAAAGCTCAAACCTTGATAGTGACTATAAACTACTCAGCTTGGCAGCCTGAAGGTTCTGTGTCTGCATACCAAAATGCAGATAGCAATTATTTAAGAATAGTCTTATCTTATCTTAATTACGAGTACCATTTAATGGCTTGATAATTGTCAGTTGGCTGTCTCTTCCTGTGAATCTAAAGAGTCTGTAACTGGTGGGAGCAGTGGCAGATCTAATTACTGCTTGAATGGATCAATGGCATTTTGGTACTACGAGGGCCAAAATGTAGCAGTTCACCAGGTACCCATCAGGTGAATCCCGAGTTTAACGACATCTCACATGGCAACAAAGGTCGTGGACGTTGGCAGAAATTATTTTGAACAGAACTCATCATTCGTGTGCGGTCTGCAAGTGGTTAAAGTGGTTGGGTGAGAAGTGGGAAAGTCAAATAGTTGAGCAGTGGATATGCCTAAAAGTGATCCACTGGCCCGCATGTGTTTCCAGGGTTCCATGCTTGGTGAGCAGTGACACGCAAGTAACAAATTTTGAGAGCAATGGGACATCGTTCCCACCCACTTTAAACTCTGGCATGATGAGCCTTTGGGCAACCGTTTTGATTGAGCTCGGGCACCTGAGTTGCATTTTACTAATTTAAGTTTTGACAGCCCTAAACATGAGACGTCACAATGTTCTATCGTGAATCCAGCAGCATGTACTGAATCTACTGATATATAATAAAGAATTAAACTCTGGACAAACCGTACAAAAATGTGTCATCTAATTTCACAGAGAAACAAATTATTTTAAGGATCACAATAATTATAGGAGATACAATCAATCACAAAACCTAAGTTCTTGACGACCGACCTGTGCTTCACTGATGCCAAGCTCCATCGCTTCAGCCGACTTCTTAACAAAGACGGCTTTTTCAGCAGCCGCGCTGTTGCTTCCCTCTTCATCTTTCACAGTAGCGAGAAGACCGGTCAGCAGCTGATTGTGTTCGGTTCTCAGTGATTCCAATCCTTGAAGAACGGTCTTCGTCCGACCGATTATCTCGTCTTGTGTCAAGCAAGCCATTGTCTATAGATCTGTCAAACAAAGAAAGCCATTGTCTTACTGCTAAACAAAGAAAGCCATTGTCTTTCTGCTAAACAAGATATTTTTTAAATAGTCACTAAGAGTAAAACTTTGAAAGTCAACACAAACAATCATGAACCAATTAAACATCAACTGAATGCCAACAGACCTCTGCTTCCAAAACTGAAGGCTAAGTTCCTTGCAATGGTTAATTTCAACCATTTCTTTAAGTCAAAAGTCAACATACTATGTATGACTCCCTGCAGGAATCTTGGCTGTATGTCTCAGAATGCATAATGATGTTAACTTTGGCCAAAATGTCTATTTTTAGCATTTAACACTCATCTATCTGTCATCTGTACTTCCTGATCTCAAATGCCAAATGATACGGTTTCTTTATTACGTTTAGAAGGCCACTGGAAAACTCCAGCATAGCAGCAGATAAAATTAAAACATCTTCGAATCTTTGGACTTCTCAACAAATCGCACTTTTTCCAAGCTCGTACACATGATCCATTTTAAACAGACCTCTGCATCTAAATGTAAGATTGCATGATTTCATGTCTTGTCTCCTGAGATTTCCATCATATACCATGTGCTCAAAAAGAGCGTTTCACAGATTATGATCAGCACTGTTACTCTTGAACCTACCGTCTGCAAGATAATTCCAGGTTCAAATAAAACAAAATTTTCAATGTAATCTGAACTCATGTAGCTTCCATAACAGCACATCGGCCTGATTTCTCTAATCTATACACTTTCAGCTTAATTTCACATGCATCACCAAACATCCAACATACACAGAACTTAATCAATAATTATAATCACCCGACTTATTGCATAGTTCCCACCTTCTCAATATCTCAAATGTTCCTTTACAAGTCAACACATGGCTGAATTTCCCAAACTGCTCGTGTTTGCCACGACCTCCTCCGTGTTGACTGGTATTTACATATATATATATATATGCTATGTCATCTTAGTGTACCACTGTACCAGTAATGTTCAGATTCGCTTCTGTAAGCAAGCCTTTCAATACAAAGGATCTACTTTGCCTTCAACAAAGCACTGCGTATAGCACTGCATGTATCAATAGGGTGTCCAAAGCTATTCTTCCTGACCCAAAAACACAATGAAATCATCCGGCTATGCGGTCAAGTATGCCAGTAAACAGCTCTCAAATGAAAGCAAAGCACAGCACACGACCAGCACAGTAGAAGGACAATACACACTCAACTTCAATAATGACTGACATTTCACACTATTACAAAGTCATACAAGATACACAACACTTATAATTGTCGCAGGAATACCTTGAAAACACAAACTCAAATGACTTCAGAAAAATTTACAAGAATGAGTCAGAAGTTGCCCAGGTAGCCTGAGAAGATGCAGCCTATTGCAAACACATATTGCACCTAATATGTCATTTATAAATAATCAATCAATCAATCAATAATAGTCTTACATGAGACACAACAAATAAGTCTGCAGCTGAAAAAGAATATCTGTATAGAATACTGAACTAAAATGCGCTATTGTCCTAACAATAGACTTACTTAGAGATGAACCACTTCAGTGTAGTAAGCAAGAGTACATATGGCAGGTTAGGCGCGTCGTTCGTGCTAACCAGGTGCACAGCAGCAGCACAACATGCAAGCCGACATCATGAGAGCAAGCAAATGAAATCATCGCCAGATTTTTGTCCCTCCGATCTCTCTCTCTCTGTCTCTCTCTCTCACCCAACACCTGGCAGGATCAGGTGACATTCCATCATTGATTATTGTGCAAATGTTGAAAGACAAACATTGGGCCACGACGACGACAGACAAAACAGAATGAGACCACAATACCATCAGTGGCCAGCTTCTATTTCTCCCCAAAACAAGTTCTGTCCAGTTTAGTATCTGGGTTTTCACTTTTAGCTCTTCACCACAATAGAAGATTGTCATTAGTCTAATTGTACCTGCGAGAAGATTACAAGTGCATTTAGATAATCTTAACAGGCCTTCCGTGCCAGACTCCAAACATCAGACAGCTTAATGGTGCTTCTTACTACACTCTTTAAAACTCAGGTCTGATAATGGGAGACCACCCTGTGGCTGAATACTCAGTATGCCTCGAAACAGATAAATTCTGGCAGACTGACTTTAACCTTTTAGAAGTAATAAAATGTATGACAAGTTTGGCTTCAGGAACCATGCACTTAAAGTCTAAGGGCAGTCTGACCAGGCTTCTTTTATGATACCTGTCTTTTATGAGTACCGAGCCAATCGCCAGCTATAGCAAAACTGCTAAGATCACTTGCCACTTCCTCAATCAAAGCAGTGGACAAACATTAGTAACAGAGACTCAAAGCTCTGGGCAACTTTACATCCAGTAGTAAAAACAACATGAAATGATTAATCAGCTAAACAATTTATTTCGTCCAGCTTTGCCATTTAGTGCCAACCCAGAAACCAATTACCTCAAACAGTTCTGCTTATATTGGGTCATGCAATCCGCGATTGAATTCAAAGCCACTAGTTTTAATAATAACAATAATAATAATAATAATAATAATAATAATAATAATAATAATAATAATAATAATAATAATAACGGATGACAAGTTGACAACTTTCCAGAATGATGATGATATTTTGTGAATTTCTGTGGCCTGGACTTAAAGCTTAGAGCAGGAATATTAATTTTCTACACAACACACGCAATGCACAAATGTTAAATGTTATTTTTAGGCCGGCTCCACACTTCAGGCTCTTTAAAATGACAGAGACTACATATTTGAATGGCTTAGCAAACAACTGAGAGGCTTCTTCAGTGACTTTTATTATTACAGACAACAGATAAACATTGGTAATAGCATTCTCTCAATGGACAGCAACAGCTAGTGCATGAGAGCGCATGACAGCGACTTGGCATATTATCTAGACTCAACCAAAAAAACCATAACTGAACTGAAGATTGACGACTAAGGGGTGGGAGAGACTATCCACAGTGGTCGAAGATATGTGGGAGTGCTTGCTGTGAAAGTTTTATATAGCAGACTGTCCAGTTTAAATCTTACCTGTTAAAGTGAACAGGAAGACAATGCAGCTGACGAAGCAGAGTCATGAATTTTGAATAAGAATATGCACGTAGAACCAAAGAAACCAGAGAATTTTTAATGTGCGGTAAGTCTGTTGACTTGAAGAGTTGGCATATCAAGGCAAGAGAAGATAAAATCATACCAACAAAAATCAGTGATCCACCGTAATTGCTGTCCATGACAGATCGTGAACAAGACTTGCATTGCCAAATTTATTTTTAAAATCTGTTCACTTTAGTCTGGTTAATGCATTAAGTAAGAACTCTTTTCCACGCCTACGTACTCATTGATATGGCTTAGAGCAGCCCTGAGAATACAAGCCCAATATTGATAAGACAAGTTCAATATTGTAAACAGTTGTGCTGCATGAGTCATTTAAATATCGATTTTTCTT
The DNA here is from genome assembly GCA_945859605.1 of Lumbricus rubellus. Lineage (NCBI taxonomy): Eukaryota > Metazoa > Annelida > Clitellata > Crassiclitellata > Lumbricidae > Lumbricus > Lumbricus rubellus. Next base: position 13,723,989 of record OX243820.1, on the reverse strand, counting down.
TAGACTGCAGCAACTTCAACAAACATTTATAATTGTTCATCAACTGTACATGAAAATGCAAAAAAACAAGTGATTTGCATTGAACAGTCCTAAATATTTCATCCAGATTTCCAATTTATTCCAACGTCCAACTAAACAGGCCAGCAATGTTGCCCTGGCTAAAACATATTGCTCAGTAGGTCTTGGCAAGTCTACGTTGCTCATCTTTCTGTAATCAGTTCGTCATGACTCACCACGATATTTCGAGTGTATTTTGCAATTTATTGTTTCTACGCTTTAATTACTTTTCAAAAAGATGTTCATCAAAGGTTGTGCTTTTTAACTAATTCAGACTGACTGATGAATTGATCAAGCTATTTTTGCATGATTTATATGTAGCAAAACTATTATATAGGTCATGTCCTTAGTACCGGTACATTTAATCTAAACCAATAACTTCTTAGGTTTTCCTGTGACCCCAAAAGCAACAATTTCCAACTGTGGCATGCATTCAAAGATGACGACATTCACATATGTCCAGTCCCTCTGTGTCACTGGACTGATGCTATCAATGCTGACCCGGTAATTATAGCATGATATTGGAGTGCCATCAGTTGTGTATTAGACAATGGTCAGTGCTATAGAAGCAACAAATTAATAACTTTAAATAATTAATTAATAATAGAAGCAACAAATGGTGACACAACATATTCAGTGGTGATTACCACCATACATTTTTGTCTGATTATGCCCAGTGCTAAGGTCACAAAGTCACTTTATTTTCTCCAAGTCTTTTGCACTGGAGTGCCTCAATGGGTCATTGGTGTGCACTGTGAGAGGTGCTTTATAAATTTATGGACACAATACAATACAATATAACACGTTCAACCATAGGATACGGTGAAAATTCTTTATCATTATATTCATAAAAATAGAGGCTACATCAGTTTGCCTTCATTCAGAAACATACGACGTGTTGGCTGTACTTCATTGAATGCCTGTCCCAAAGTACATAGAACCTAATGAGTCAGATGTGGTCTGCAGCATAATGCATGTGCATAATTATGTGGAGCAGCCTGGGTCTGGCTGGTTGCAGACTGCTCCATGGTCAGCTGGCTGTCCCTTTTGCATGACACTCAACATGTGCATGTCCTGACCTTCAGTGCTTGAACCTTCTTCTAACTGATCTCGTATTCGACCTTCACCTTATAAGGAAACCTAGAGGTCGATCTCTTGCTCGAGCTGGAATGAGTAGGATTCTGGGTTGATATTTCAAAGGGGGCTAAAATTAAATAAATGAGAGTGCATCTGCATTTAACAGAGACAGTAAAGACTTGTAGGCATGGCCAGTGACCAGTCAACTGAAATTACTTTGAAACTACCGACCAGTACATGACAAACTTTCATGGATCATGTTTACCACTCTGTCTGTCTCTGTCTCTCTCTATCTGATCATAGAGTTCAAATTCACTTCTCTCCTTAGAAGTGGCTAAAAAAACTCTATTTCTCCTTAGTTTTAAGCACATGGATATTGAACTGCATCTTCTTTTGGTGGCACACTATCCGTGTCTCAGATTCACATTTCTGTGCAAGTATTACAAATTTAACTATTTAATAAAATAAGTTGCAATGATAAGAAGGTGTGGAGCAAAAGCAAGAAAACAAATAAATAGTCTTAGCTCTGTGCTCAAGGTTAATCAGAGGTTATAGACTACATTGCTAATGGTGGGAAATTACCACCATAGAAGGCAACAGACCTTGAAAAACCTTTCCAAGCAACTCGGAACTTTAGTCTTTTATTTAAGACACATATGAATCCAATGAGTTTCGTAAGACCAATACAACAAAATCGTGGGAAACAACAGCCAAGGAAGCCAAGCATACGTTGGAGCAGTGAATTCTATTGCTACAATATGCTAACATATTGCGCATCACATGACCGAAATACACTAGAAGCATAATAACAGAAATGTGTTGAAGACTTGTGAATGAGAGCAATCACATGATCAACAAACGTCATGAAACAATTCTGAACATAATTCATTTGCTTACTATTGTTGATGAAACCAGAATAATTGATTAAGGGTCATTCCGCCTCAGTTCAACAAATGCTTCCCACTCGACCATCTCAGATTTTGATGAAATTTGCACAGAATGTGCATAAATGTATTGGAACATGCTGTGCAAAAGTTGAGAGCAATAATCCCAGTAGTTTTTTTTATACGGAATTTTAAAGACACCTGGGGTGACCCCGTTTATCGCGATTTGAAAATTGCGTCTTAATTTACTGCCATATTCAGGAGGCCATAACTCGACTATCATTGCAGATAAATAGATGAAATTTTCAGGATACATAGTCATGGTGGTGCTAATCAAGGATATTAAAAGAACTTGATATCTGATGGATAGTTTTTTTCTAGCATCACATTGAAAATCGAGAAAAAAACAACGACCCTTTCTGGCACAAGTACTTTACTGCTCTACTATGACCAAATGGGCTAATTATCAGAGAAAGTGTGAACTACTTGCCATCATAGTCCACATTGTGTGCACAGAAAAGCAATTAGGTCAGCTTTATCATGTGTACCTGTTGCACTACAGCCTTCTGAAAATGAAAGAAACCACTTTTTTGCCTTTTTTTGACGACTATGTTCAAGGCCTGATATGGTCAGGAGGGATAGGTGATAGAGCTATGAAATTGACACCATTGGAAAGAGCAGCTCAAATACTACTAAATACAAGAAGAATTGCTTTTGAGACTCCTGTAGTTCAACGATTACAGCTATTTCCATTAGGGTTGTGTTTTAAGCATTCGCGAACTATTATGACGCCGATATAACGAGCTTAGTACTTTGCTGCTCTACTATGACCAAATGGGTTCATCATCAGAGAAAGTTTGAACCAATTGCCTTCATAGTCCACAATGTGTGTACAGAAAAGCAATTAGGTCAGCTTTATCATGTGTACCTGTTGCAATATAGCCTTCTGAAAATGAAAGAAACCACTTTTTTGCCTTTTGACGACATTGTTCAAGGCCTGATATGGACATGAGGGATAGGTGATACAGCTATAAAATAAACACCATTGGAAAGAGCAGCTCAAATACTACTAAATACAAGAAGAATTGCTTTTGAGACTTCTGTAGTTCAACGATTACAGCTATTTCCATAATAGTAGTGTTTAAGCATTTGCGAACTATACGATGACGATATAACAAGCTTAGTACTTTACTGCTCTACTGTGACCAAATGAGTTCATTATCCAAGAAAGTGTGAACCAATTGCCATTATAGTCCACATTGTGTGCACAGAAAAGCAATTAGATCAGCTTTATCATGTGTACTTGTTGCAATACAGCCTTCTGAAAATGAAAGAAACCAGTATTTTGTTTTTCGACGACAATGTTCTAGGCCTGATATGGACATGTGGGATAGGTGATAGAGCTATGAAATTAACACCATTGGAAAGAGCAGCTCAAATACTACTAAATATAAGAAAAATTGCTTCTCAGACTTCTGTAGTTCAATGAATACAGCAGTTTACATTGTTGTATTATTGTGAACGTTTTCTGCCATCATTATATGGCAATGCATGATCAGTATATGAAAACTGAACTCTTGAATGTTGGCCAGTATGTACATGAAGTAAGTAGTTAATAAATATAGTTTTCAGCTAACCATCTAGATTTGACTCACAAGATAATGTTTTAAAAAATGAGCTACAAAATATGTCTTATTTGTATGTAGTCTTTTCTATAGGCAGTAAACATTCCAAGACCCGTAGCCATGTTTCTTTCTTTGTGTTAATTGTTTAAGTGCTGCAAAGTTGCAAGTTTAGAGAGTTGATTGAAATGTTTGATGTTAATGGCTGCATAAAGTTTCTCACCATGTTATATTGGAATCTGAATGAAGGAAGAGGAAGAATATATAATAAAACAGTGTATACAAGGTAATCTTGATAGGCAGTGGTGCAGCACTTGATAGCTAGTGGTGCAGCACAGTTCTCAGTAATTCCTGTGCCTGATAGATGTAAAACTGTTCATAATTTAAATTGTTGGACTGCTAGACTACATGTGCAGATGGCACAGCATGCTTCTACAGTTTGTTTAAATGTTGTTCATACTAAAGCTATTTTAAAACATAAAAACAGTCTTAAAGAACATGTCTTTCATATCAACACAGTCATAAATGTGATTGCTGTTTTTCTCAGATTATTCATAGGTCACAGAAGGATACATATGTCTGTATTATATCATCATAGTATCTGTTTGTGAATGCTTAGAACACTGCTATAATAGAACCAGCTGTAATCTTTGAACTACAGAAGTCTCAAAAGCAATTTTCCTTATATTTAGTAGTATTTGAGCTGCTCTTTCCAATGGTGTTAATTTCATAGCTCTATCACCTATTCCACATGTCCATATCAGGCTTAGAACATTGTCGTCGAAAGGCAAAATACTGTTTTCTTTCATTTTCAGAAGGATGTATTGCAACAAGTACACATGATAAAGCTGATCTAATTGCTTTTCTGTGCACACAATGTGGACTATAATGGCAACTGGTTCACACTTTCTTGGATAATGAACTCATTTGGTCACAGTAGAGCAGTAAAGTACTAAGCTTGTTACATCGTCATCGTATAGTTCGCAAATGCTTAAAACACTACTATTATGGAAATAGCTGTAATCGTTGAGCTACAGAAGTCTCAAAAGCAATTCTTCTTGTATTTAGTAGTATTTGAGCTGCTTTTTCCAATGGTGTCAATTTCATAGCTCTATCACCTATCCCTCCTGACCATATCAGGCCTTGAACAATGTCGTCAAAAGGCAAAAAAGTGGTTTCTTTCATTTTCAGAAGGCTGTATTGCAACAGGTACACATGATAAAGCTGACCTAATTGCTTTTCTGTACACACATTGTGGACTATGAAGGCAATTGGTTCAAACTTTCTCTGATGATGAACCCATTTGATCATAGTAGAGCAGCAAAGTACTAAGCTTGTTATATCGGCGCCATAATAGTTCGCGAATGCTTAAAACACAACCCTAATGGAAATAGCTGTAATCGTTGAACTACAGAAGTCTCAAAAGCAATTCTTCTTGTATTTAGTAGTATTTGAGCTGCTCTTTCCGATGGTGTCAATTTCATAGCTCTATCACCTATCCCTCCTGACCATATCAGGCCTTGAACATTGTCGTGAAAAGGCAAAAAAGTGGTTTCTTTCATTTTCAGAAGGCTGTAGTGCAACAGGTACACATGATAAAGCTGACCTAATTGCTTTTCTGTGCACACAATGTGGACTATGATGGCAAGTAGTTCACACTTTCTCTGATAATTAGCCCATTTGGTCATAGTAGAGCAGTAAAGTACTTGCGCCAGAAAGGGTCGTTGTTTTTTTCTCGATTTTCAATGTGATGCTAGAAAAAAACTATCCATCAGATATCAAGTTCTTTTAATATCCTTGATTAGCACCACCATGACTATGTATCCTGAAAATTTCATCTATTTATCTGCAATGATAGTCGAGTTATGGCCTCCTGAATATGGCAGTAAATTAAGACGCAATTTTCAAATCGCGATAAACGGGGTCACCCCAGGTGTCTTTAAAATTCCGTATAAAAAAAACTACTGGGATTATTGCTCTCAACTTTTGCACAGCATGTTCCAATACATTTATGCACATTCTGTGCAAATTTCATCAAAATCTGAGATGGTCGAGTGGGAAATTTATAAAAAATTTGTTGATTTGAGACGGAATGACCCTTAAGGTAAAAATGTTACTGCTTTATCCTCTAGTAAATGAAGAATTAGAAAAAGTATACTACTGGTTGTAGCTAAACAAATTGTCCCTGAACTTGGACAAAACTAACTGTATATTGTTCTGATCACACTGCAAAGCCTCGTCTACATTGTTTGATCTAACATCACAATTGACACTTAAAAGGCACTTAGGAAACTATTCAAAATTTTATGAGGTCACACTTATGAGTACTTGACCATGGAAAGGACAATTGTAAAACAACATCGGCAACATCTCAGGAATTTGTAATGCCTGCCTAAAACTGTGCTTGTTAAGTTTTAACATACTTTGAAATATATATATATATATACTTATATATATATACTTATATATATATAAGTATATATATATATTAAAGTATATATATATATATATACTTATCCATATTCATCATGTCAGCACTGTTGCACTTGAACTATACAGTTTGTAAGGATATGGATCAGGCCATCTGATCTGCCATCCATTCTTCCCATCCCAACTGTTTATTGTCTGCAGAAACGACCTCTAACACATAACATTAACCCTTTACCAACCAGTGTGTACTGTGTAGTAAATGGCATGGAAATCCTATAACCATCCTCGGTTGGTAAAGATTAAAACTCCATTCAAGATCCTCATGGAAAATGATTTCTCTGGACCTAGTCATTATCAGTTTTAATAGTACATACAGAATAACAGAATAGTCCATCTGAGTAACAGAATGGTGTTTATATGAATGTAACCATCAACCTTTATTAGTTAATTCAAAAGTTTTAAGAAGAACTTTGATAACTATTCAACTTGACCTTGCATGAATTCTGCAAACAATTCGACCAAGTAGTGACAGAATAGAATGGTAGATGAGCACAAAGACTTGGCCGTCGATTTGCGGTGAGTAAACAAATATGGCAACCACAGATTGTGATAGAATAGAACGCTATGAGCATTGACATATATATATGGTTCTGACCTGCAGCCTAATATTTTTGTGAAAGAATGCATGTCAGTGAAGGACTGGGCACCTTCATTCATTTCATTTCATTTTTTTTATTGAACCCTAAAAATAAACATTTTTCAAACCTTGTGCTGTTATACAACCCACTTTGCACCAGTTTAAAGCAGCATTTAATATGATTTGAATAATGACTGTCCCTTTATAATGGACTTAAATGCAAACTATCCATTGACATAATAATTTGCACTAATTTAATAAACTGCTCATTGATGCCGCCATCAGCACAATATCACATTATATCAGAAGAATTCTGCACAACAGAAGCCATTTGGTTCCATTTTGATGCACAAAGTTTGCATTTTGGAATAGTTATTTGTTTTCCCAATTAATCTCAAAAGTTTGGGATGGCTTTTTTGTGTATTTTATGATCTTGGCTTACAGGAGTAGGGATGGAAATTCCAGTTGTGCGGTTCAGTCTCATGTCAATGGCCTTAATTAGAACATCTGGATCTGCGAAAAATTTTCCTGGCAGAGTAACAACAACATTTGAAGTAACGTTGACCATTAATAACAGGCTGTCGTTGCTCTATACCATCAACACAGTTTGATTCAAGAACTCTGAACATTGAGTGATATGTCAACTCTTTATAATACTCGATCAGCAAGTTCCACAAGCCAACCACTAGTGAGTCTTCTAGTCATCCGTGCATTATTTTGCTTGCACTGTTCTTTATAACATATATTGCAATATATTTAACAAAGCGCAATATAAAAATGAGCTAAAAATTAGCTAACCAAAGACCTTTTCTTGTCTTGGACCAACTTTTCATCTTAAGTATTTTTAAAACATCTCCACAAAATTACTACAAATCACAATACTGCGAAACTCACACATAAACTATACCGGTGGCTCTTATATAATGCCAATTATAAAGAAATCAATTGGCCGGGATGTGAAACGCAGCTGTCTGAACATCTTTGCTACGTATTTCACGTTTCTATAAACACACCACACACAAGCAGACTAAATTCGCTAACGCCTAAAGTCAACTTACGGTGAACGTTGAGATTACTCTGTCCGTCCCGTCATCTGGAAAAAGGTCTTAAAATCAATGCTAATAAGTAAACAAAACACTCAAAAGCGACAACGACATGCCGGAAGTATCACGGCGGAAGTAGGCGGACGAGTCAGCCTGTCAGGATACTGCAATATTAGCGCTGACTTTTGATCGATCCCAAGCGTTTATTGAAATTTATTGATTGAACTTAATTTAATTATTCGTAATTATTCGTAAGCTGTGTGTAAATGTCTCCCGTTACAAACAGGTTTATTCGTCTACGCACAGTAATGACCAAATAAGATATAGACCTACAGACGACTGGGAACTTCAAACTCTTCGAACTCGTGGTCAAAGGCATAATTATTAACAGTCCTACATCATTACATCTAGACCTGCCGTTAAGTAGGCTGAAGACAAACGCAATATTATGCATGCCACGTACAATTTAAAGATTATGAAGATTATTTGTGCTTGGAGAATTGATAGCGCTATTCTGTCCAAATTTGTCTTCCTAATTTTTCACAAAATTTGATAAATTCTTGAATGGCTGCAACCTGCATACCCGGCCAGCGCTGCTTGTAGGCTCGCGTTTTCGAAGTTTGGTGTCACTTTACAATCTGGTGCTCGCAGGCTTTTGCCTTCCGCTGATCATTGACTTTGCTAAAGTGGTCTTAAATTATCTTACTTACTTTTCATATAACTGTGAGACCAAGAGATTTTAGTTTCAAGGAATCTTGTGAACCATACTCTACGTAGGGACGGTAGATGCGTAGGGCAGTATCCAAAATGGCGGAAGTAAGTTTTCTTTAGTTAGCGGTAGTCTTGTTTTATTAGATTATCAGTTGAGAATGATGGACGTTGGCAATCGTTTGTCTATGGTCAGCGTTAATGGTTCGGTTGGTAATACGGGAGGTTCATCCCACGTATTTCATGGCTTCGAACTTCTCGTTCTTCGTAAACTCAATACAGATATGGCGCTGTTTGAGAAATGGAAGGAGAAGCTACGTACGAAGGCAACGAACGACGACTACGATCTCGGTGTAAGTGCTAATGAAAATATTGTTTTGTGACTTAAGCATTTCGACGACTTGTCATGTTAGTCACCCAAACCAGTAGCGTAATTTGTGTGAGGTACGATGGGTACCTGTGTCCCCTTTTTGGACAGAATGGCATCGAACCTCACTTGCCATGCCCTAAAAATTACCTGCATTTGCGTTTTAAGCCACAAGGGTAAACGTGTATTTTAGTATGGTAAATTATTCGCCATTGCATGCTTTTCAGCATTAGTCGAGTACCAGTCGGTTTGACGAAAAGAGTTCTTTCTAAATAGAAGTCGGATTGATTAAATTAATTTTTACTGAAATCGAAGTGGGATTTATGAAAACGATCTCGCTGAAATCGAAGCTGGAGTGACGAGCAATAATTTTAAATTAAATAAACGCTATATTGATGAAAAATATTTGCTGACGAATTAGAAGCGGGATTTATCTAACTAGATTGCCTAAACGGAAGCTGGATCGATGAAAAGGATTCTCTCCAAACTAGAAGTTGGATTGATTAAAAATAGCAATGCTGCAGCGAGCGAAGATGAGCGAATAATTTACCATATTAAAATACACGTTTACCGCCACAAGACTCAATTAATTACCGATCATCATCGTGATAACCATTGCATTTGTTATCATTTTTATTCAAGGATATAAACGACACCGTTACAATTATTTTACGGTTATGAAGAGGAAGCAACTCAAATTTGTTTATCTTAACCTTTCAAAATTATGCCAATTGCCTAAATATTACGCCCCTAACCTCAATCACTGAATCAGAGTTCCACGCCGAAGTGCATCAGCAGTTGCAAGTTTAATACTTGCTCAGGTCCTCACACGAATATTATAGGCATATAATATTAATAGTCAAAGTTCTGATTATTGTATCACAGTCAATTGTGAGTGCTTGAAGCAACTATTCACTACTAGTTTAGCGTGATAAATTCTGAATTTTGTGGCATTTATGTGACCTGGCACATGCGATTCTTTTTTATAGGAAATTCCTCAGTCTCTTTGGTTCTTCGCAGTAACATTGGATCGTGAAAAGGAAAGGTTTCTGAATTTCTTTCAAGAGCAAGTGCTGAACTACATAGATGTACATGCATTCAGAGCAAGGGGTCAGTTTATAGCTTTCTGAAAAGTTCTTTGTGATGCTCTTATTTGCATGCAGTTAATAACTTGCTGTATTTTCTAATTTACGGCTGTTCATATAACAGCGTTAAATGACATCCTGCATGTGGACCATTTTAAACAATTATTAGTCATAGCACATTTGTCGTAGTTTATTGCTCCTTAATTGTTTCATCATAGGTACTGTTTACATTTGCTCTACGGCACAATGCAGTTGTCTAATATCTGTTTTGGAAAATATGAAGTTATTCATTGAACTGCTCATATATTCACCACTGGAAAGATTCTTGGGGATTCTATTAATATTTTTTCCTATTTATAATCATATATTACTGTATATTTAAAATGTTGTATTCCATCAAAGACCTGGCTTGTAGTTTAGTCAAGATGAGGTGGCGTCCAAACTGTGATGTTGTCAACAGTTTGTGGTGCTGGGAAAACAACTGCACAAATATCTACTTAGGCGAAGTCTATGATCTTCCAAAGCTGGCTGAATCTGGAACCATTAAAAAGTACTTATGGAAACAAAGTACTTAGAATTAATGCAATTTCTGATTCATCTTCTGATGCAGAAAAGCATTCTATTATTAATCACGAGCCCTGAAAGGAGATGCAATGAGTTTGAGTGTAATATATTAGTCATCTGTGCCCCTTTTTCTCATGCATGCATAGGACACTTTTATATCAGCACATGACTCTTGTATTACTATCAATTCGCTACACCATATTGCTTTCGAAACAAGCATCCGGCTATGCGTCTGTCTGTAAGTATGCTAAGTACATAAATGCATTTCAAGCTGCTGACCCATCTGTTTTAGCATGCGTTCTCAATACTTCAGTTATCTGCTTTCATGTTATATTAGAATGGGGTTTCCCAGTAGGTTTGATTGGCATAGTGTTCACTGCAGTGAGTCATCTTATAATATCCTCAACTGTGTTAGCATACATCGGGCAACTGTCCTATTTGATGTTACGTTTACTTTGTGTGCTTCTTCACGGACACAGGAAAAACCATTATTTCGTAATGACTTTTGTGATCATTTTTTAAATTTTTATTTAGCTGCGATGTTCAAAGTGTTAAAATTTTGAATTTGTCTGAATGTTGGTCAACTTCATTTCTGATTATTTATTCAGTTGCTTACTTTTGCTCATGAATGCATTGATCACCGTACAATGGAATTTTAATTATTATGGTAATCTGTCGGCCATCTGTTGATTCTTTTATGCTACTACTTGCAGCTGGATCCTGCTTTCTGTTTAGGCTGAGCTCTGATTGTGGGAGTAAAGTTCATTGGTACATGTAGTATACAATACCTACAGTGAAATATAAAAATTCGTTAACTTCTGTTTGTTGCATTTTTGGAGCTCTGTTATTGGGAGCAATTGATGTTATAAGGATGGTTGAGCCTGTGCTGACTCTTAGCACTTGTTTAATCTAGTTCCCCCTGCTGGGGGGGGGGGGAAATCCAGGTTTCTTGAAGTAGGGACAAACCGAACAGCCAACCACTGAGGCATGTGATGCTGACTAGTAGAATGCGTTTTACTCTTGTCATCTCTCTTTTCTGATTACTTTTTTTAGTTTTTTTGTACAAAATCTTGGCAGTAAGCTCACAGTTTCCCAATTTGAGGTTTCTGATAATCTGCTGAAATTTTTTTGTATATATCATCTCATTTTATCCTCTATTTCTTAATTCTGACAGTGGATAACTCTTTTCTTTACATGTAAAAAGCAGCTCTTCAATTTTTGCGGAGGGGGAAATGTCGCACTTACTGACTATAATTTTAAATTTATCGCACAATATGATATGTGTATTGATATGAATGAATTAAAATTTGGTTGTTTTTGTTCCAGAAACTCTGCTCGACAGGTACTTGCACTATCATTCCTTCACAGAACTTCGCCTTGACGGCATGTTCAAATACGGTGATGACAATACGCTTCCTCCAGAAGTGAGTCTCTCCTCTTTAGTTGCTGCAGCATCGAATATTTCTTCTTGTGTGACATGTCGATGAACCTAAGAAGCATCCAGTCCAGTTGCGTTATCTTTTCTTTAATGTCTAACACTGATAATAAAGAACACATGAAGATCACATTCCAAATTGTCAACTCAGTACATCTTATACCAATCATGAAGATTATGTTTATATATTATACTATTTCATAAGCTGATTAATTATATATACTTATATAGTGAGCATATGACCAGTTGCAATTGTATAGCAGTGGATTGTGTTTATCCTAAAATTGCACATTGGCTTAGTCAGTGGTTAAACTGTACAGTGTATGTACACTCAGAGGTGGCATATCTCCAAGTCTTGACAATTCTAAAACTTAAGCCTCACTGGCACTTCTGTTACTGACATATTGGCTGTTTGTGTTAAGCATAAAATATGTGAAACCAGTTGGATATGATATGTTATTGTAAAAGAAATATGCAGCAGGTGATAGGTCTACTCTTTAAGGTTTGTTCATATGTGCACTTGTTATAGCGCCCTTTCAAGCTCTCTCTACTCAGAGGCGCTCCCGACTACAGAGCGGACACTGCATCGGAGTTTCACGCCGAAGCGCTGAGCAATTGTGAGTGAAGGACTTGCCCAAGGTCCTTACGCGGCGAGGATGATTCGAACCTCGAACTTTCCGGTTCCAAGGCAACGACTACACCACCGCGCCCCACGACCAGGTGGCAGATCTCAAATCCTAGATGTCGTATTATTATTATTATTATTATTATTATTGACCTTTTATATAGCACACCTTCAAGGTAATCTACTCAGAAGCGCTCCCAGTTCAACAACGGCTAAATAAGGCAGTTTTGTGTATCACGTATTCCTGTGGGGGGATCCAGCTATATTTAACCGCTGGGCTTAGTGCGTTATCGTGAAACTCTACGATACGTTTTTGATTTCACCCTTAGATATTCAAGTGCTCGACGGTGAAGTGGCTGTCGATGAAATACAATTACTTAGACGTTATCCCGTGCGACATCGGTCGCATGTCTTCGCTCGAGTATCTCGCGCTGACGAATAACAAGCTGCAGAACAAATCGATCCCGTACACGCTGACGTTCTGCACGAAACTCAAGATACTCATGCTCGATAACAACCTTCTCGATGCTCTTCCCGGCTTCCTCCTCAAGATGCCGTCCCTCGAGACGGTCCATCGTCACGGCAACCACAACTACTTCAAGTCGACGTTCATGTGGTACCACACGGACGTCAACGAACGCATCCTCACCGTTCAGTCGTCCGGCGATTACACGTCACGCGAGCCGGAGAAACTTCAGTTCTGGGCGGTGAAAGCGATTATCGGATCGAAGATCAACTTCTTCGCGAGTTCGAGAGTGGCGCCCGGTCTGAAAGACTACATATCTTCCATTTACAGGCTGTTCAGTGTCTGTGGCCATTGCAACTCGGCAAAACTATGTAATCAACCGGGTATGTATTCGAGCAAATATGGTTTTAAATGGCAGCTGTCGTTAGTAAAATGATCTTGTTTTTCCAAGACCGTCTTTTCATTTAATTACAGCAGAAAAGAATCCACTTTTATCATTTGGTGACATGAGTGTTGAAACTGTCTTGGCTTGTGAGTCAAATTGTGACGATTAATTTCACTGTATTTGTTGAACTCTGTCGCTTTGTCGTAAATCTTTATCCTAGATATTTTTGTCAATTATCTTCATTTTATATATTATGCCTCAATTTTTTTGTCGCCAATTCAGTGTTGGATGTAAATCTGTATTGTCCTATATCTTTATGAATCAGCCTGATCATTTTATATATTGTGCATCAATCTCCTTTGTTGCTAATTCAGTGTTGGATGTTGAAAGGGATTTATGACTGGTCGATCGTCATGGTTATTTTTTTTACCCTGTGAAGTGTTTCCCATATATGGTTGTCAGTCACTCTTTCTTGTTGTGGACCTCATTCATCTTGTGGTTATCATTTTTTGTGCTCTTGAGATTATTTGGTGTGTGATTTTTTTATGAGGTTAATCATGTGTGGTTAGATATTCATTAGTTATTCAGTGCCAAGCTCTTTGAGCTACTATCATTAATTATTTCACTTGCTGTTTAGCCTCAGAGCATAAACGAATTGAATTCCTTTAAATAATTGAAATTTCTGTTCAGTTATTTATTAGCAGTTGGTTATTATGTAAAAATTGAGTGAATTACTTTGTATTTTTAATTGTGTTTTGAACTGAGTAAATATGCAGTGGAGTATTATAGTTATCTGTTAGATGAGTACTTGTGTAATATTTAATCTACTGTACAATTTGTCAAGATGAGTTATCGATTGAAAATTCTTCTTTGAAAATCTGTATCACATGATATACAAACCTTTGTTAACATCTGTGTCCACTCATAGACTGTGCTGTTGTTGTTGATGCTCAGGTTTCAAGGTGATAACCTTCAAGAATCCGTACCTGGGCAATACCTGCGTGCCGTTTCAGCATTGGGCCTGCTCCCTTTCGTGTGCGATGGCGCTGGAAATTCCGGCGAGAGAGGAGCAGATATCTGCGGCTCGCGAGCTCGACCGACAGTACGACGCGTATATCAAGGAGTGCCAACGCCAATACCGATTCGGCAGCAACAGCGGGTCGCACCGCCTCTCGTTTCGACGACCGTCGAGACGCGTTTCGACATCATCAACCGTCTGCAACCCGTCCAGTAACTCAAGGGAGTCGATGTGTTTTAATCATGAACGAGAATCGCGGCTGAGGCTTTTCTGCTGTGGCCGACACCCAACGTGTGATTGCTGTGTTTCATAGATGTAACTGAATGCCTTCCTTGAGAACGTGGTGACTGCTGTCGTTGGCCTCTCCCCCTCCTTATCAGCTGTTTTGTTACCCATTGTTGCTTCAGCTGTTGCTGCTGCCGCCGCATCTGAATGCTGTTAGCTTGCGGCAGAGGCGTGTTGTTATTGACCAAGTTTCTGTTTGTCTACATGTATGTAATTTCTGTAATGCCGCTCACAGCCGTGTCCATTCAGCAGCGCTTCCAGTGTGAGAACCCAAGAGAAATAGGTTTTAAGAAAAGCGAGAGATGTAGACAACATTGATCAAGAAATGAAAGTCGCACACAGAGTGGAGGAGGGAAGAGCATTCCACATTGAGAGCGCAATGATGGCAAAGGATCGAGCGTTGAGCACAATGAGCAGTGTTGGTCTTTGGTCGTCGTCGGACGAAGCATCAAACCAACGCAGAGATCGGAGAGGCCAATGCGAAGATGCAATAAGAGGAGAAAGAAATGTGATCAATGAGATATTTCGGCGCTTGAAGTTAGTGCATAATGAAACTTCATACTCTGTAATTAACTCATAAAGAGAAGCACACTGTTCTGTTATGGAAATGAGCAAAGATTGGTAAAGTCTTAATGATTGGTGACGCTTTCGCTAATCTATTGCTTTCTTTTAACAGTGTGGGCTGAGTCATGGTCCTTGACCCTTTAATGCCGAGATGGTAGTAAATGGTAGGGGAAATCCTATACCCTCTGGCATTAAAGGCTTAAGTTAAAGTATCTACAGCTGAGTGATGGGCTGCTTTTGTGCTGAAATGCTAAATGTCAATCAAGTCCTGAGAAGAGTTTTCCACCTCTAGCACAACCAGTTATGACTGCATCCAGTTGTTCTACCCGTAAACAATGTTTATTTCGAATGGTCCTCGAATGGCCAGCCTTCAATGACATGGTTATGCTTGCATTAATTTTTTATTTTATTTTAATGTGTTTCGACATGTAACAGAGTGGTGTGTCACACAGATTTGTCTCATTTTTTAAATAAACAAAAATTATATAGTATAGTTGAATGGCAGACTTTTAGCAAGATAAATACTGGTTTTCGTATGAATTGTCCTGGGCAGTGTGAAAGGATCAAGTGCCATTGATTATATTCTTTTACTGACAACAGTGCATTAAAAACTGCGGGAAAATTATCCCTTCCCTTTCGTTGATAGCGTTTAATACAAACACAGCAATGCTTCTTCTGAAGCTCTTTAGAGGCACTATGCAAGTGTCTGGTTATCACTACGTGGATTCACATTGAAGTTATTTACTGAACGCATTGAGATTTCATCCCAGAGTACAGTTGTGCACATATATATACAGGCTTATTGACCACTCGAAATACAGACACAATTCTAAGCCAAGTCGTGGCTCAGCTTTGTAAATATGATTGTTGCCTTATTTAGCATCACTTTAAGAGAAACATCACGGGTGATGCTTTCAGTTCACATGCATATGAAATGCCCAGTGCACTGTACTATGAACGACATGATTGTAAATGGAACTTTTGAAGAAAACTGCATATCATGACAAGCTGGACGTGGTAAGTTGTTACTTGCAGAAATGTCACCAACAGCAGGAGAAAGCGATTGTTTGTTAACCCTTTAATGCCGAGATGGTAGTAAATGGTATGGGAAATCCTATAATATATATATATAATATATATATATATTTGGCCAATGAAATGTGATCAGAGAAAAAGACTCCAGAGAAGTAGTGTTATCTTTGTTCGTAGCAAGGGATGTCACAATTTTAATAATATACAATCTTGTACTGAACCAATTCGTAGCAGATATCTGACTGCCTGTATGTATTATGATAATGCTTTATTGTAAACTACGAAATAGTTGCATGTTATTGTGCAATGCATGTTCTGTGTTCGGTTGGTTCCTTTCTAGTTGTTAATCACTACTAGAGGTGTCTCAGTTTTACTCAAATGCGGTTCTGTTACATGAATTAATTTTGAACTGGTACTACTCCATCATTGACATAAAATGGATAATTGAAGGTCACACGTGATTTTGGTGCAAATATTTCTGGAATGCATTTCTTTTGTGACAAAATTTGGTAGATGCCACAGTTGGTTTGCAGCAGATGAATTTGTCATAGCTGCAAAATTAATACTTAGACGTGATGAAGGTACTAGATCTATTTTTTTTATCATGCTCAGATCACTTGCAGTGTCCCTCTGTGTTTCACAGCTCTAACCTAGCTTTGACGATGTTTCGACCTGAGCCGCAGTTCAACAGTTGTGTTGACAGTGGTAAAAATAGCAGCATGTTGCAATCCGTTGCCGTTAGCGAATTGCTCTTGCGCTTCAAAGTATTGTCTAGAACTGGAAAAGTATTGAGTGTTGCACTCGCATTTCAGGTGCAGTCCTTCAATTGGGTGTCTGACCTTTTGTGTGCCTGTTGACAGGCCGAGATGAGTGCAGCTCATATTGAGTTAAGTCAATCATTTAACCCTTTAATGACCAGCTACATATGTTTTCAATGCATTTTAGTACACATTGGTCGTTAGAGGGTTAAGAGTTGTGCACAGTTGTAAGAGCAAATGACATTAAGCGCATGCACCGATTAGTAAAAAGCACACTCAGCCCATCTGCTAAAGATGTTTTAGCGAGGATAAAACAATACTGCAGCCAGATTTTACAACTGGTCCGATGGCTCTTCGCTTTTGTTTGTTTGATGTTTGTATCGTAAATGCCTGTGTGCTGAATGTTGTATCTCTTGTTTTTAACAGTCTCAGTGTCTGTGTGTGCGTTGACTTGCATAGATCTTTGCAGAATGTCTTCACTCTTCGTAGAAAATACTGGAGATTTGTTTATCTGGATTAGGAGATTATCTTTTGTGTTGGTGTGTTAGCATAGTGAGGGAATTGAGCTTTTCGGCTTTTCCAGAGCTTCTGCTGAACGACCAGCTGCAGACACGCTCTGTTGATTTGCCATTTGGATGAATCTTCATCTGTCGTCTGTGTTGACCCTTTAATGCCGAAGTGGTAGTAAATGGTAAGGGAAATCCTATGCCCTCCGGCATTAAAGGGTTAAAGAGAATGTTCTTTCTCCTGAAGTAATTTCTCTTCTGTGAATTAGAATTCAGTTCGAGAGCTGTATGATTGTTGTGCTTGTGTCAGATGAATTTTCTTCTGTTGACTTCTGGATGGTCTGACAGAATGTGATCCGTTTGGTACAACTGAAACTCTGTTTGTCTTAATGTGTACCCAAATGTTGTTGACGATTTGGTATTTTAGGCTTTATGGTATGTACTGGTTTATGGTGGACCAAGGTACATATGCAGGGTAGATACACCAAGGTTGTACGTAGTTTAAGATCATTACTTCAATGAAACTGTCTGTGACTTTGGGAAGAGGTTACCTGAATCACCAGGAAATAGATATCATTGACTGTCTCGATCTGCTGTTGATGTTTGAATTTTGACCACATGTCCAGATTCTGAGCAAAATGATCTATGCAGCTGTTGCGTGCAGTTCTTGATGCTCACGTTTAGTAACTTGTCATTAATGTGTGAAGAAATGTAAGTAAACCTCGGTTACTGAATCCACTGGCTCTCAGTTCCTTGTTTGCTGTCCAGTTGATATGATTTAAGATAGCTGCCTGAACCATAGATTCAGTGACATCATGAAATTTTCTTCCACAACACTTTTAAGAAGCTCTTCTAAGGTGCATCTGTAGATGTAATGGAACTTTTTTTAGCCGTAAACTTGTTATATATCACACCTGTTGTGAGATGATTAGGAGCTTAGGTGGCCATCTTCCGCAGTCATGACATTTCTGTTGCCAAATGATTACAGTGATTTTGTTGGCCTTTGCATTCTTTAGTCATCATCGACTGTAAAGGTCTGTGTTATTAGCCTGGTTGTAAAATAATAAGTTCCAGTGCTTTAAGTTTCATGCCAAGCGAGAACAAGGAGAAGACTCTGTGCTGTAAATTTTCAACAGCTTACCGATTTTTTGCGCTAGTTTGTGCTTGTATTTTTGTGAGTTGTTAGCAGCTATGTAATTGCTATTCTTCTGCAGAGGAAACTCATTAAGCTGGCTTAATTAAAGATATGTGTACATGATAAACAAGAAACTGCATAATTTTGTTACTTGCTTGTGATATAAATTGTCTTCGGGACTATTTATTTTTGTATAGTTGTCAGTCAGACGTTAATTTTTTGCCGTTGTCAGTCATTCCATGAACAACATCAGCCAACAATCACTGACAACTAGTTTTTGGGGATTACAGACTTGAGAAAATTCATGTTGTGTACTTGTGTTGCTGTTTGTAAATAAATGCAATTGAACAGTAATTAAAAATCTACCAACGTAAATTCCATTGTCAAGTAACTGTTTAGTTTAATATTAGTGATAGTTATTTTCATGCTTGTCATTATCAAGCTTACAACCTTTTCCCCAAATATAACAGTATACAGTTTAATTTTTCATGGCAAAACATTATTTTAGGGTCCTATTAGACTTCTGACAAAGGACCTTCTTAACAATTCTTCCGATCCACTGTTTGTATTTGTCATCACTCTATTATCTCTTATTCAGATGTATACACTTCAACATGCCGAGTTTAGGTTACATGTAACTGTGCACGGGAATGATGTACATCCTTTGTTGGCTAGACTGGTTGGAGTACAGACTGCATCTCATGCATTTCTCTTAGAATGCACCAGGATTGAAATATTGGGCTAGTACATTCCAAACTTGTCTTAACATGATAATCTAGTGGTTGGCTTGCTGGATTGTTGATCTTTTTCCAGTCCATTTGAGCGCATAACATGACCAAAGAAACCCAACTTTCTTCTTAGCACTGTTTGTTGTAACGACTCATCGTTTTCGATACCAATTTCTGTGCTTACCCACTCGTTTGTCCTTTTTTCCTTACAAGATATTCCCTGCATCTTCCTCCAAATAAAATTAGAGGAGCTATGATTAGATGAGATAAAATACTGTTATCACAGTATTATGTTATTTTTTTATACTGTGCTAGATGTGTATCCGAGGTAAAAGTTTTTCAATTTTTCCAAAGGCTGAAATGACATCATTCTTAGTTCTCTTAGTTACAAAGATTGCTTCGATACGCAGTTCATTGTGTCCGGTTTTGCGCAAAGAATTATCATTTTACCAATAATTTATCTCCATGCTCTGAATACAATGTGCTCTAATTTCTAAACATAGCAAGGCAAGTCAGACGAAATAAAGTCTCACAAAAAATCAATTAGTAATGTGAAAACCAGTGGCAAAAGCAATGTAAACAAACTACCATTTTTATTTAATCAGCCCTGAGACACTGAATGTTTCTGAAAACTTTGGTCACCAAGATAAACATCAGAATCAGTTTTGACCGACGACTCATTTTGAATTGCAAGACATTTTCAGCGTGGTCCACAGACGTTCACCGTACCCCCTCCAACCTGGCGACAGATCAAGACCGGACAGTGTGCATGCTGGTTGACATACTGACTCACGCTGCCAAGGATCGTACGCCTCACTCGGCCGAGACCTCGAGATCCCATCACGATCAGCGTACACATTTCCTCCTCAGCTCGTCTGCAGATCACCTCCTCAGGCTTCGTTGAAATGGTCACCTCAAACGTCCCATCAATCTAGCAAACAAGATTAGTTACAAGAGATCTGAAACAAGAATTCAATATTATTCCATAACATGGACATGACTAAAAAGATACATGTAGTTTGTTTTACGCAAGATTGATTCCAATGCAATGTCACTTCTGTACAAGTAGATGCAGAAAGTATTCATATAAATCAAATTAGTAACTTTCTTTGTTTTTACGGGTGCTGTGCATTACCATCACAAAAGTCAATGACTCAATGGACCAAAACAACTCGATGAAATATTACAAAAATGTCAATGGATTTGACTACTTGAAGTGGTTGCTGTCCCTGTGTTATCTACTTATCAGTTAGCTGTGATTTTAGAATGTAGATAGCACTCTACTTTCATATAACGGTAATTATCCTGTGATAGCACATGACATTTATGTTGGTGGAAATAGCTTATGGTAACTGGAATTCTAATAAAATCATGTGACAAATAAATAGCTGACCTGCAAGCGTTTTAACATGCCAGTGTAACGCTCTTCAACTTCTTTGATCCTTTCAGCGTCTTTCTCCAGCAAACGATCCCAGAGTTCACCAGTTGTACCGTCTTCAGCATCAAAACCTTGGCAATAAGAAAAAACGGACTATAATTACACAACTTCAAATTGATTAGTTAGCAAACAAAATGAGAAATACATGTGAACACAATTTAATAGGTCTCTTTACAGTCTAATAAAAACAAAGAGTCAAAATAACTACAGGTATTTTAAAAATGCCAATAAATTAGCATGTTGAACTTTGACGACAAACCCAGCAACGAAAATGTGCATGTGGAAGTGAACTTGTAAGCCAAATGGTGAAGCTGCTCACCAAATCGATGCTGAATGTCCGGCTCAGCAACAAGAATCAGGATAAGCCGCATGTTCGATTTGTGAAAGTGAGCAAGGTAATCTGAAAACATAACAACAGCACAAAAAGCACCATCACCATATGACCACAACGCCTCCTACCACCAACACGACCTTGACCATGACCATATCATCATCATTTGAGAGGGAGAGAGACGGACAGACAGAGACTAATATCTTTCTGCAAGACATTATAAGTCCTAAAATCCCAGTACTGCAGAGACAAAGGAAAAATACTCTAACATATTAATATACCGAAATGTAACAGGCAGTAGCACATAGGACAATGTGAAAACAGCAAAAATACCCTGCTGTATACAGTGCTGCTTGTACTTACACTCGAGGGCATAATTGGCTTGGTTGCTACCGTCGATCGATATTAAGACGTTCAGTTTCTTCGAATTCGAGTCCACCATGTTCTCCAATTCCATCGTTCTTTCTCGACCAGCAGAACAACTTGCTATTCTTGACGCTATGCTATACTTCTGCAACTAACAGATAGAAGCCCAAAGTACACCGTCACACGTCACATACGAAAGCCGAATAGCAGCGAATCTATCTACAGCTATAAATGGATTTATGGAGTTTCAGAAGCGCTTCTGCCCAGTTAAAAACAGTTTAAAATAGGTAATTTTCACCCGATTGGGAATAGGTACTTTACCATGGAAGATGCGAAAGGAGAGAATCAATTGTGCAGTTTTAAAATTCAAAGCCCTATTGCAAGAGACGAAAACGTCACGAAAGCATGCTGCTGATCATCAACAGGTCGTTCATTATAAACATGCAAATTATTTGGACCAGCAGTTACTGTAATCGAGGGTCGGTTCCAGTCCAGTGAATTCGGCCAACGAAGCCACGAATAGGCTAAATTATGAGCTGTCTACAAACGTCGGCGCCAGTTTGAATCCTACATCAACGATGGCTAGCATGATTCTTCCAGCACAAGTAAAATTCCAGCCCAACTTCCCAAGTATCACTGGGTCTGGGAGTTCTGATATTCATTTATTACGGGAATCCATCCCAAGATGATCATCCCAGTCTGGGAGTTCTCAACAAATAGGCTATTTATATTCTCGCGATAGGTCGCAACAATCCTTTTGTTGTCGGGCGTCGTGGTCGGTGACCTATTTTCATGGTCTGTGTGTCAGAAAGATGACAGTTGTGAGAAAACTGCTTATACTCTCCCCATCTGGCCCTCTCAGACCATAACGAAAACATTGTTGTGCTTATAGTGTGTGGTTGAGCTACAGGTCCTGGATGTCTGTTGAGGAAAGTGGAAAGGTTAAGCAGATATATTATAGTCTAGAACTCTAGACTATAATATCTTTGGGTTAAGTCACTGAAGCAAGATAGAAACTTTGAGGTGGAATGTATTACGATGCGCCAATCCGCTGTGAAGACTAAGGGTCTTCAGCGCATCGTTCATTATTAATAGCGTGCCTACAAGTTTACACACACTATCTCGCCTACGCAATTGTGAGTGAAGGGCAGCTTGAGGTGGATTTGAACCCACAACCTTCCGGCTCCAAGGCACTGAACATATCCGGCTGTAGTCCCTACTACACATATGGGGGGGGGGGGAGAAGAGGTTAAATAAAATAATGCATATGCTTATAATGTATGCATGCATAGCAAGTGGTGAAACCTCACCTCAATCATAATTTGTCTGTTGGCCTTCAAATGAATGACAATTCGGTTTTTCAGATATATCAGATATAATACTACATGGAGATGTAGGACTGTGAGAGAGGTGAACTTGTATGGTGGTGTACATCTGTTTTGTTAAGCATGTTAACATTACCGGATATAAAACCTTTTAACGTTATAAATCCTTGACTGGTTCCGTTCGGCTGATTAACACGTTGGCCGCAAGGGCGTCCCAAAGTGAGTCATTTAACACAGCAAATCAGCGGCCAACGTGTTAATATAAACCGTTATATAAGGATTTGCAGTGTTTCAAGCATACATGTAAGCAGGGAGGTGGGATGTGAAAAGTCAAATGGTAGAGCTTTTTTTTTATTTCTACATTACAATTCAAATGCACAATGAAGGAAGTATACATGCAAATTATTTACTAATTTGATCTTGAGACTCCATTGTTTCCCTAGTTAATTTTAAACAAGATCTACACCTGAACAGTGACGGAGAGATGTTCAAAGCATAGTCATACATAATCATACAAATTGCATCTATTATACTTGCATTTAGCTTTACAGAAATCACACGTGAGACCACAAACATAACATTCACTGTTTTTCGCTACACCTTAAGACTTAAGTCATGTCACAAGGCCGTGTGGCCTACAATATCAAGTTCATTAGAATTGGATGGCAATAAGCAAGTTGGAAGCAGAAACAATCTTGCCTAATGCATTCTGGTTTGGTGGGTTTCAATACTTTCAGGCATCCAGCAATTTATAAGCTATGCAAATTACGGTACTATGTATTCAACGGTGTCCGGACAATTCGGCGCCGGACAATTCGGACCGGACAATTCGGACCGGACAATTCGGACCCGGACAATTCGGAGTGCATGTAAAAATATTGCTCTTACGGCTATGAAACTTTTGTTTATCAATTGTATGAAATATAATTATATGGCACCAAGCAAATAATTATTGTCTGATCTTTTAAAATTTATCTAATAACAGAAATAAGACACTGAAATTAGTAGCTAAATGCAGTAAATTATCAACTTTTAGGCATCTCATTTAGATAAATGTAAGTTTCATACCTATAGGCCCATAATTTTTGTATGCCCGATATATAGTGAGGTGTCATATTAATATTAGTTTCGTCAGTATACATTTTGGGTGATGGAGAAGTCCCATCACGAAGTTGGGCTGCAAAGAATTGTTCAGTCCGAATTGTCCGGGTCCGAATTGTCCGGCGCCGAATTGTCCGGGAACCGTATTCAACTGTTCTTTTAGTCAACCCTTTAACAACCTGCTGCATTAGATTCTCATGCATGTTAATAAATGCTCTCATTAAAGGGTTAAGCAAAACTGTACATCAGCACATCAATGATACAGCTCTTTCACACACCCTAATAATTTGAGACATTAGAGTTCAAAAAATAATTATTAGTTAACACATCATCCAATTTTTGAAATCACTGACATTATTTATATTTAGCACGCACAATTTTTATATTTAGTACTCACAATTTTTATATTTAGTATTATCAAGAGACCAATAGAGAGACTGAACAGTAACATAGTACTTTTCACTGCCTTTCAATCTTCGTTCTCAATATTTTATGTGCAGTAACGGCTGCACATAAAAAATACATTGAAATGCACTGATAATTATAATTTGAGTTGCAGTCTACTACATGTTTCGTCTCATTCAAAATTTCAAGAAATTCTTGAAATCAAATCAAATCTCACATCTCGAGCATTCTTAAAGCAACTCTTTTCCTTTGGCAAACATGGTGTGTCACAAAACAGCAACAACATTCTTCTTGTTCAATGTTCAGCATTTCCAACAATAAAAAAAAACTTCTTAAAAATCACCTACACAACACGTTCCACTTAATTTGCTGATCAAGATGCCAATGATTTCGGACACTCGAACACTGGATTTAGTTTCTGCTTAAACAAATTTCAGACACGATGAGAGTCATGAATGCATAACTAAAAATTAAGCGAATGATAACTCTGAACTCGATTTATGCTGAAAATGCTGCAACAAAACACTGCGTTCCTGCCAACATCAACTTCCATTTCTAGCAAAATCCATTGATCCTATTCCATCCAAAGCATCAGTCATAATATGAAAGATTTCTAGAATATTACACAGAAGCTATTTTGGCAGCTGAGGTAGGGTTTGTCCGCCTTGGAGCTTCATTGCTGCTTCTTGGTCCTTCATTGTCTGAGACGCTAGCTTTCTTCCGACTCGATCGTGAATTTCAATGTACTTGGCAACACAACGATCTAGACAAACCGATTCCCCTTTGCTTAACTCAGAGTCTTTGTATTTCGCTGGAACACATTTCTTCTGGCAAGCACGCGTCATCCTGTAAGAACACAGATATTTTAGAACAGTTAAAACTCTTGCACATGTATGCAATTTGATTGACAATTTAAATAAGATATATTCATCCATACCATCTCTGTGAAAATTGAGCATGATGCAGTTTGAATGTTCTGTAGCGTCGGTTAAGGCTGTTGGAAGGTGCCTGGAGGCCAGGCATTTACAAAAAAGGCTGGGTCCAGATTTTGACTGCATATACCCAAAGCCCAGCCATGAAGAAACATGATTACTTATGCAGTTTGCAAGTAGCATATGCTCAAATCTGAATAATTTGCAACTGTTTGTAAAGCTCATAGTTGGATGTACCAAGCTGGAAGCCAATAGGCAATAATATGCGAAGCGTATAAAATAACTACCGGTAATAAGTGTTTACTTACTGCATGTCGGCTACCGAGCCGTCATTAACATCTACCGACACTCAGTCTTGGGGGTTATCGAGTGCTTAAAAATGTCAACAATTGTGCTTAGTTTGTGAATCATCACTGACACTGTCTGACAGCCTTTAAAAATCCACCGTGGAAGGTAGCAGCGTTCTAATCTATCCAAGTCTAGGACGGCCATATTTGTGACGATAGGCTGCTGGCAGTCAAAAAGGTAAAGGATCAGACTAGACAAGTCTTGTTTAAAGAGAATGCTTGTCTAGCGAATAATAAAGATTTAGTATAGGCAAATAAAATTACTGACACAAGTCACACAATAAAGACAGGCTACAATATACAGCGGCATGCAGTCGGCTATGAATAACATAACAGGTTTAATTACTTATTGAACATGTCCGACATCAATTCGAGTTCAATGTCGGTAAGAAGTTTGATCTGTTCCTCTTCTGATAGATGAGACATTTTGCAAAAATAAAATCAAACAACGCGATTTAAAAATAGTGCAATTTTAGATTCACTTCCAGCAAAGGTCACTGACAAAAAAATTAACCCCTTTCACATGGCATTCGGCAATAAGACAGGAAGTTACTGTCACCTACGCTGGTTCTCTGTTTGCAGATGTGTCTGCAGAATAAAAAATGCTTTAGAGCAGCAGCTGGTACTCTGGCATTTATTATGTATGTATATATATATATATATATAAATTCCTCTGTGTAACTTGCAGGCCCAAGTAGTTGTTATTAATATATGTATATTCGTTTGATTCCAAAAAACAGACAGAACGCTGTAGATTAATTTACATTGGCATAGTACTATTAGCCTATCACAGTATAGATGTGGTATTATACTACTAGTCTTGATGACAACTAGCCTAGCTCATTCCAGCCGGAATTGTTTTGATACCTATGCTGATCCGGCGGGAAAGAGCTAGATCTCAAAATTAAACTACGTGCCTACAGTAGCCTATGCGCGGTAGCGGAAATTAGTTGCAGGACGGCATAGATATTTGAAAATAAGTGCCAGGACGCCGTCCATGACCGTCCTGGCACACTTTAAGCCCTGAGCGCAATGGATAACACGCTCGCGTAGAGAGCAAGATAGAGGTAGCCTATAGGCCTAACGAGCTCGCGGCGGCGCTCGCGCCCCGTAGGCTAGGCTACAGAGCGGACGTGCTTTGTAGGCAATTAGCGTCGATTATTGCAGGCTGTCTGTTCATCTGTTAACTATAGGCTACAGTTAATAATAAAGGAGATCTGTCTCATATTTCTTTGTCTATCAGTCTCAGTATAAATAGCCTACTTATTAACCTATTAGGCTATTTCTACTGTGCTCAAACTTTCCACTCAAAATTAAATGACAACCGTTCCATGTTGATTGAGTATAAACCGTAGGCCTAACAGATGTAAATTAAGTTAGAAATTACAAGAAGCAAAATTAGGTGCAGACAGAATGGTTCAAAATGACATAGGAAAATGACATCTAGGCTAGCCTACATAAGATGCTTAGGCCTACTTCTGCGCGATATCTTTAATTTTTTTATTATTATTCTAGACGATTTTATTGACTTTTTTATAAATATTCAAGCTACAGTAAAATAAGCTATTTAAATTACTAATAGCCTATTTACTGTCTACTGTCGTGGTCATGATCATGGTGTGGTTACATAGCGCCACCTATTGAGCAATGTTAGTCTTGTGGCTCGTTGACATCGGATATAACTTGCTCAGTTTTTCCAATGGAGTCGCGTAGTCGTTACGGGTGGTGTGTGTCTAGGAAGTAGTTGTAAACGGTGTTTGAAATCTAGCAATCATCATTTCCAGGTAAATGTACACATTCTGTAGAGTTGCAGATTGATATTTCAATTATATTTTAATTTAAATCCTTAAGGCTACCAAAACTGCTCCCGAGGTTACGCTAGACGTCATCTCATCTAGGCCTACTATACTGACAAAGGGAAGGCGTGTCTCTCGATTTGCCTCGACTTTAGTACTGCTTTTGACACTGTCAACCACCGTCAACTTTAGTCTAGTCTCAGTAAGATTCGATGTTTCTGGTACTGCCTCAGACAGGTTAGCTGCATACCTCTTGAGTCGTTCTTGGCAGGTTGGTATTTGTACCTTTTGCCTGGTCTGATTCTTCGGTAATCCCGAAGGAAGACTGCATGCCTGTATACAGAACAATATGGTTGCCAACGACTTGGGTAAATTAGAGCGCTGCGACCTATCAGCCACATCCCATGATGCAATGCACTCAGTAAGTAAGCAATCAGATCCCTCAGGGATCTGTTCTTTTATGTACAATCTTTACTTCTCCAATCAGCCACACACCCTTCACTTTGTAGCGAAATTGAAATGTTCAGTATACTGATGATACTCAGGTTTTCAGCACTTTTTCACCAACGGATCATTCCATCAGAGTATTACTTGAAGACTGCCTCTTTTCAATTGCATGCATAGTTCTTTTTCAGCGATCTTGTTATTAACTCAGACCTGTAAATCAATGAGGCAATAATGTTTGACGCACATATTAAAAACACTTGGGTTCTCTATGGATAGCTATGCACTGCTTTCCAGTCCCAAATGACAAACCTTTGCAAATCTTGTTTCTCCAACTTCGGGGTAATACATCACAGTAGGTTTGCCCTTGCCCGAGGAATGTATGCTCTTGTCTTGATTATTATCAGGGCTGTTAACAATACTGGAAAAAAGTATTGACAATACCAATACCAATACTTACTAATAAAAGTATTGGCAATACCAATACTATTTCTTAAAAGTATTGCAATACCAATACTTTTACCAATACTTTTCGATAAGTGTTAAAGTTTAATTACTAAAAAAGCACACGCCATTGTCCGTTAAACAGTGTTAAGCAGTACAAGCAGTGTAACTACTAATCTACATACATGCTCTCCATACGTAAATACCGGTAACCCATCATTTCAAAACTTGTGTAAGCTGCTTAGTGATGAGTCACTTATTCAAGCGGATGAGAAACCATATAAATATTATTGTGAAAAAGTATTGGTATCGAGTATCGCTGATAGGCTAAAAAAAAGTATCGGCGATACGCATGCGATACCAACAAAATTAAACTATTGCGATACTCGCCGCGATACTGAAAAAAGTATCGGCGATACCAAGTATTGCAATACTTTATCGCGATATTAACAGCCCTGATTATTATATCAACTGTGCTTGCAGGCAAATCCTCTCTCCGGATTATGGATTAACTGCCAGTGCTTATTCACTGCTTAAACTCTGTGTCTTACTTCAACAACCACATCTCAACTTTCTATTTTTCTTTTGCCTTAAAACATCTGGATATCTATCGGCTCTTCACTCAAAGTGGCGACTTACTAACCACGCCTACAATTTGCATAAAATTCTGTGTGACTTTTGCACATGTTGAAATGTTTCTAATCACGATAATATCGATAATAATAATGTTAAATTTCTTGATGGGACAAAGTACTAGGACGTACTTTAGAAAGCTTATTATGTCATGGCACAGAAATTTCTAAGTTTTTCCTTTGCGGAGATGACTGCATTTTGTATGTATGATACGTTTGTGATTGTAGATATTTATTTCTGAAGATACTGACATCGTTCGTGAACAATGTCGCCTCGTCCTCTGCCAGGAGTTGTCTTTATTACCGGAGTTGTCCTCGGTAGCATAGTCAGTTTCATCGGCATACAGATGCTTTCTTCATCGTCATCAGCACTTGTGAAGATAGGCGATAAAGCAAGTCCTAGCAACCACCTCGTTCGTGAAATAGACGTGGAACTCCTTTGCAACATATCAAGGAAGGCAGCACGAATGGAAAGAGCTGGACAGAGCACAGATTCACCGATTCTTGATAAGCAGAGATTGACTCGTGATTCGGAAAAGGACGAAAAGGAAGAAAAAGACCACCGTTCATCACCAATCAGTCACGATGAAGTCGTGAAACAAGTCGAGTCGAAGAATGACGTTCATTTTGCTGACGAGCATCATCACAACGGTAAATCTTCTCATGGTTTCATTCAACAACAATAAAGGTTTTTTGGTTAAGAATTATTTTATGTTTTAGGTTAACACTTTGAGAGCATATAATGCGTTAGACACTAGACAGTGCATATATGTGCATGCACTGTCTGATGTCAGCAATCTAGTTGATAAAATGGGCAGGTTACTGTAGAATGGAGGAGAGTAATTAACAGTTTTTGTTTTATATTTGATTTATTTTCTTTACATTTTCAGAGTCGATTATAAGTGATAATGGCCATTGATTTTCAATTTGTTCGACTGAACTGTAATTACAAGACTGCAGTGTCCTCAGTCAAAGTGTTGTCATAGCTGGTTTAGAAATACCTTGATGTGTGCAATTTTTTCATTCAGCTCACGCAACAGAAACTGGCAGTGCAAATAATAAACACTGACTGTTTGCTGATGAGTAAATTGGCAAGTCCAAGGCAAAGACTAAGAACGTTTTATGTATTGTTTAGATAAAACAGTTCCTGGAGAAAGTACTTAGTAATAAGTTAGCTAGTCATGAATTCACAGAAGAAATGGCAAGAGGAATTTGCACCAAAGGATAAATTGTACTTAATGCAAAACAACGAAGATTTATATAAGAGTTTGAACTCGTGACAATAAAAATGGTTATTTCATTTGCAGATCAGACAGAAGTTGCCAAAAATATAGCTAAGAATGTTCGTATCCTGTGCTGGGTCATGACCGCACCAGAAAATCACAAAACACGAGCGACACTTGTTCAGGAAACGTGGGGCAAGCGCTGTGACAAGCTGCTGTTTGTCAGCGAACAGGAGGACAAGTCTCTGTCCAATCTCACCTTCCTGGAAGTTTCCGTTAGCCACGGCCGTGAACACCTGACGGCTAAGACGATGACGGCCTTTGATCATTTATTCGAACACCACTTGGATGACGCCGACTGGTTCCTGAAGGCGGACGATGATACGTACGTCGTAGTGGAGAACCTGAAGTATTTCCTGTCTTCCCAGAATAAGGATGAGCCGGTCTACTTTGGACACCACTTCAAGACAATCGTCAAGCAGGGCTACTTCAGCGGAGGTGGCGGATACGTGCTGAGCAAGGAGGCTCTGCGCCGATTCGGAGGCAGGCCGAAGGGGTCTTGCCGTGAGGACCAAGGTGCTGAGGATGCTGAGATGGGCAAATGCATGGAGTCACTTGGTGTTAAGACTGGAGATTCACGTGACCGACTTGGCCGTAGTCGATTCCACTGTTTCAACCCCGAGACACATGTCCACGGAGGCTATCCAGACTGGTACTACAGCTACGACAAATATGGTGCTCAGAAGGTTAGTTGGGACTTTACATCTCTCTAACTTGTGGGACGCGGTGTAGTGGGGATGTTTGTTGCCTTGCAACCGGAGGGTTGCAGGTTCAAATCCACCTCAAGCCGCCTTGTAGGGGACCTTGAACAAGTCCTTCACTCGCAATTGCTCATGCGCTTCGGCCTCGCAATTGCTCATGCGCTTCGGCGTGAAACTTTTATTCAGTGTCTTGCTGTGGGCAGGAGCACTTCTGAGTAGCAATCTTGAAGAGGTGCTATAGCAAGTGCACATACATACAACTTGAAGATTCCAAATTCCAACATATCATAGGAGTTTTGGCTTTAACTTTTGGTGAATTCCTATGATCTTTGAATTTGACTGAAATGGCAAGAGTCACTTCCTGATTTTTCTTTGGATTCATGATTTTTATCCAAAACTCTACTTCCGAGTGTTTTGGCTCAGTGTGTTTCTTGTGAAAGTTATTAGATGTTAAATTTGAGGATCCTTATGTATGTGAGCTAATTTTTCTCAAGTATTTTGTAGTATCACTATATGGTATGACAAGTCTAGTATGTAGCAATTGTGCACTGATGACATGCTCCAAGTATTTGCTGCATGATTGTCTCAGGTGAGACTTGAGTAAAGCACACTTTTGTGTCAGCTCAGGGCAAGTGCTGAACCAATCAACTGGTTTATTGATGTATTGTATATTATTGATGATGTTGTGTTTTCTGCTCGAAGTCCATTGGATTTTATGCTCTGAGGATGAGATGAATGAGGTGGTTTCTCGTTGCCTTCCTCACACACAATTATACAGTTGTAGGTGAACAACTTGTCCAAGGTTGCTATGCAGCTGCATGGCTTAAGGTAGATTTGGACCTGCAACCCGTTTTGTACAAGGCACTGAACTTAACACTACACCACCGCATTCCATTATGTTTATTATTATAATGGTATGATTATAGAAGTTTCCAGATCATATAGAACAGAGCTTTTAGCATCGATTGCTTCCTTTTTTCCACCTAGGAGACTTTTTAAAAGTTTTTCTGCGCTATTTGATTTTGTTAAATGAACTTAGAGTTTGTTTTTATTTGCATTTCATTAGCATCCATTATTTTAATGCAGTTGGCCTTTACATCTATGTATGTTATACTGTCATTTTTGACACTGTGCTGTCTGCTTTTTCTGTATAATTGTCTCGTGCCAAAATCGAGACATGTTGTCAGTGCTATTGAGTATTATTAACTTAGTTTATTGTCATGAAATGGGCAAAGTATCTTCGTGATCTCATCCGCCCGCCAACTTCAGCATTCTGTCTTCGTCCACTGTGCTCATGTGATAGACATGATCTCCTTCTTCTGTGAGCAGGGACTGCTTTGGCCAAAACTCAAGCTTTTGCCTTCATTGGTCCTGAACTTTGGAATCATCTTACTCCATTGACATGTTTTTTACTTATTAATGATTACTTGAAGTACATCCTCGCTGTCTGAAAAGCTACTTTGTTTTGTCTGGGTCTTTCACACTGGGAGCACCTCTGATTTGGTGTGCAGTGTGAGAGGTGCCTTATAAATTTATGGATAAAATACAGTGCAATACAATATATATCTGAAGAGTGAAGGTTCTCACAACATCTTTTCACCTATTAATTTGCTCATTATAATTATTAGTCTGGTGTGGGTGATTGTAAACGAAGTAGCAGTCTTGTTCAGGACTGTTGTGGTTTGGACACTAGCTTTCTAGCCATTGGACCTCAATGTCAATTTGATGCATAAATAAACGAAATCGATTATACTTCTGTAAAAGCAATTTCTAAAATCTGCTATTTGGTAATAAATGAGTGGAGCTCATATTTTCTTGCGTCATTGAAATTTTGCTTGGATGATAAAAAATGGTTGAGCAGAATTAATTCAATGTTATTTCGAAAGAAAAACTTGTGTAATAAATCTGTGTTGTGACAGCCGTACCACAGCTGCACCTGCAAGTTGCATAAAATTATCTCTGAATCCTCTGATAAAGCTGATGCATTTCTTCTGATAAAATTCTTCTTTTTATATTGTCCTAATACGCTGCATTCATTTTCGGAACAAGCAAGACATGTGTCATGTGAAGTCTGTACACTTTTTATGACTACTTTTGTGATGCATTTTATGCTAGCTTTCTTAACAATGATTGCTTCTAGCTTGCACATTTGTGCTCTTATCAAGCATAGACTTGAGATTTGATATTTAAAAAAATTTAAGTTAGTGTAAGAAAAAGACAATTGAACACACTTATATTTGAGTGACTAAAAGTGAGAAAATTTGTGAAATAAAAAAATTTCGTTTTGTGTTTTATACAATTTAAAGGGTGGGCCAAAAAAAGTAATCCCATAAGATTTTTTGCCAGTATCTTGGCCAAAAATAAGAATTTTAAAATCAGGTATTACAGGCTTAAAGGTAATTCATATCTACGTACTATTTAGCCAAATTTTGCCAAGAAATTTAAACAGAACAAAAGTTATATCACTTTCAGTGAGCCTGCCAGCTTTGAAGTGTGTGATAACTATTTTAAGTGATAACTATTTTAAGTGGAAGGCCTAGCAAGTGTTAATTCTATTTAGCAGCCTATTGCAATCATACATCTATACTAACCAATTTGTGCTATATGATCAGAGTGCCTTTGCCCAGTGCTGTTAAACTGATGGATCAATTATATATATATTACTGCAAAGATAAAGAAGCACAATTAGCATAAATTTTATTGCATATTTTATGATTCTTTTGTTTCTGTTTACAGTAGCATGATGTTTTAATTACAACTGCTGCAGTGCCGCATAAATAATTGATGTGATGGGTAGCTGAATGGTAGACAGCAAGTGATTCGGTGTTGACCTAGTTTAAATATGTTGTATGTATGCGACTGTGCGTTGCTTAGAACCCGTGACAGGTGCTGGAGCCATGGTCATTTTACAGATCTAAAATATTGCAGCTGTAAGCAAGCAGCTTAACAATGCTTCTTAAGCTATTTAATATAGAACGGCATGCACTGTATACAGAAAATTGTTCCAGAAGGAGATTGTCTTTTGCACAAGAAGGCATCTTGAAAAAAAATTTAAAAAAATTAAAATAAGTGAAATGAAGAAAGTGAACTAAAATGGACTAAAAAAAGTTGAAGTAAGGAAATCTGAAAAATTAAGCAAAACAATGAAGAAATAAAGTAAGTAGAAAAATGAAGTGGCAAAAGAGTTCCGATTTCTCGATTTTACCTTATCAGGGATTGAGGAACGTTGTCAGTAACTGCTTCTTTGTTTGTCCTAGCTCATGTATCTTAGTGAAGGAAATTTAAATCCCCATATAAAATCAATTCCCAAAGCAAACCTCCAGTTACGTATTGA
The DNA here is from genome assembly GCA_945859605.1 of Lumbricus rubellus. NCBI lineage: Eukaryota > Metazoa > Annelida > Clitellata > Crassiclitellata > Lumbricidae > Lumbricus > Lumbricus rubellus. Next base: position 13,689,699 of record OX243820.1, on the reverse strand, counting down.
TGGCAATATAATCCCGCTGGTATCAACTACGAAATTTCTTGGACTTATAAAGTCTTATATTAACTGTTCTGAACTTTAAAATAATCTGTCTGAAACTTGGCAAAAACATAAGGATCATGAATCATCTGGTGTTCTACCTTCCTCGAAAAGTTCTTCTTAAAATCTTTATTATTGATTGATGCATTTATACTTGGTCTATGAGAAAATTATTTGACCTTCAACTATGTTCACCAGCTGCACAAAATCAGTATTCTGCAAAAAAGAGTATGATAAACAGAATAATAGAGGTCTAGGGTTTTGCCTACTTCCACACTTTTCGGTTCTTTTGTAAATTCAAAATTCTTAGATTTAATCAGATGAATACCTTGCAGCTTAGTGTTTATGTATAAACACAAGTAAAGTCTACTACCCTCAGTCTTCAATGATGACTTTAATATGACATCTGATACTCGTACTTACTTCGCTAGACAAGTGGAATGATACCAAGAAGTTTTAGGTTGTTCGCATTAAGGTCGAAAGGGTCATCATTATTGAATTATATTACTGTTAGCACACGTCATCTGCAAAAGCTTTTTAAGAAATCTACGCTTCTGTTAGATAATTATAATGTGAGTTTCAAATTGCCATGATGCTGCCGCTTAGTTAAGGTTGCTTAGTTAAGTTTGTTTTTGATTACTATGTATATTATTTAGCTACATCTGATTGGCTAATCTCTGTCTGTCATTATCGCTGCTCAATATGTTATTTAGGTGGCTCTAATCAGTGGGTCATGTGACCCTTCAGGGCCTTCCATTTATTGCCTAAATAGCAACTGTGATGATAACTGTATATCGTTGTAAAGCTGGTAACAATGAAACTCACTGAATATTGAATTGAAATGCAATGATGCATATGAGAGGATCGATTAGCTCTCTGTTGTTATCTATAGAAATGTGAAATTATTCTTTTATTCAGGGAATGGAGTCGATCAGCGACTATGCGATTACATTTCATTACATAAGCATTGAACAGATGCAGAACCTGGAATTCTACTTATACCACTTGCGTCCTTACGGAATCGTCAGCGGTCTCCAGGATCTGAACCAGATTCCAGGAAAATCGCCGGAAGTATCGAGCAGAAGGGGAACCCCGATGCCCACCTGACCAAACCACCGATTTTGAAGTCTTTGACTGTTTGTTTTTAAAGATAACATAAGTTTATTTAATTATGTGAAGTTGTAAGGTAGAGCTTTTTGAGAAGGTTTTTGTGTGAATTTGTAATCTATTTTTTCTTGGGGTTTCAGTTGATATTAACGCTTGATATATTCATGCCAAATGTTTTACTTCTTAAAATGTCTTATTTGGATGTTCTTCTCGTTAACTTGACCTTCCATGGTTAATCAATCTGTAGAATTGTGATATATACCCAAACTGTATTTACTCATACTGAGGTATGCAGGATAGTTTCTAGGTGCTGAATCCTGGTTTTGTATACATGTATTGTATATATTATGCCACTTAATATACAGTAGCAGGTTTTAAATATCTGACTACTTGACATATCTAGATGTAGCCGTCTATTTGATATGAATGCAGCCTATATGTTAAGTTTTATATTGTATTTTGGGACATTACATTTCTATGCTGCATATGCTTGGGTCAAATGATATTAAACTACAGTGTCTCTTACCTGCAGGCTAGCTTGAATGGCTTAGGTAGGTGAAGGTGTGGGACAGTCTGAGATTGCCTGACCTTATAGAGACAGCTTTAATAGATGAAGGCATTCATCTAACAGTATGTAATTGAATGAGCTCACCAGAATCTTGGATAGAAATCACAGATCTATGTTGTGTAATCTATATCTAGTTTCTAATTTAGATGGGTCGGATCCACACTGGTTGCACTTTAAACATTTAATTGACCACCAACATTATCTAGATATCTGTGAGTTAAGACAAGTTGCCTCATAAGATATTATACAATTGCCTAATATTAGTTTGTGATACCTTGTATATCTAAGATCAGTTGTCTTTGTAGCATTGAGTATTAACCCTTATCAAAATGTCTTGAAACTAACAGGCATATTAGCCTGCTGCCTTGAATTTTTATGTGCTGTTAATAGATCTATGTAATCCAGGGGTGTCAAACGTTTTTTTGATATCGGACCATTCACAGTATTTTTCCAGCAAGTGACGTGCCAGGGTGTCTTCAGGAGCAAAATGGGGTAGGGATCTGTGAAGGTCTAAGTGAGTCCATTCCGAAAAGTTTGAGAAACTATATTTTATACTTACAAACTATCAAATTAGGCTTATAAATCTTAGTTTTGATCTTCATTATTATTGATGAACGTCACATTAAAGTTGATAAGCCTTAAAATGAGAACTTTGATCTTCTGTTCTCGATTTGTGTAGTCTTTAGGCAAGGGTTTCTGGGCCAGAAAAGCATTTTTGCAATTTAGAAATGGCCCGCGGGCTTGCTTTTTGGCACCCCTGGCATAGGCGCAATCACGTCCTAAAAGTTGGAGGGGACCATAATGAATCACGTCCTAAAAGTTGGGGGGACCACACTAATAGAGTTAGGGGACCACTCAAAAGTTGGGGGGGACGCGTCCCGTGGGTCCCATAGGGTGGTTGCGCCTATGACCCCTGGTGTAATCTATTAATTTAAACTTGGTTTCTTCTGAGAAAAAATACACCCACATATAAAGCCATTTGATGTGAGGAGGAGGCGGATTTTTTATTAAGGACAAAGTAAGCTTGTAAGTACTAAGAAGGTTTGTTACAATTATATTTGTGAATGTATAATTTTTCGACATGTTACCACCGTTTTACATATGTATAATTACCACCATTGTACGTATGTGCCTGTGAATAAGCTGGTTCCCTTGACTTAGCTTTTGTGGGCGTTGTAGAAATTCCAAGTTTTGTGACGATTACCGTTGTACCTGCAGGCTCTATAAGACGCATCAAGAACCTGTCAAAAGCGCGGTGGACATGGCTGTCTAAGAGATTTAGACAGATGCCTCTTAGCAAAAAATGGAATGTTACTTGGGCCGAGTTGATGGGAACAGTTGAATGTTAGTGGGAATACTGTTTGAAAAGGAGGAACCTATACAGGACAATGATGATGTGGTGTTCTAATGGTGATGCATGGGGGTCGCGAGGAACCTGTTGATCTCACTGGACAGATGTATGAAGTGATTGATGATCCAATTGGATATTATATATGATATTATTGTAAGTAGTAAATTCTGTTGCATCGGTGTCTAATGCTCAATGTCTAATGCATCAGCTAATGGCACAATATTAATAAATGATATATTAATAATAGCAAATAGTGTGTAGTATATTATACTGTTTATAAATCTGCATTTTTGCAATGGCTTTAATCTGTCACTGACCAAAGTGTAGTAAATGGTATTGGAATCCAATACCTTGATCGGTAAAGAGTTAAAGAGACTTTTAATGGGATGTCCTATTCATTTTTTTAAATAAACTTGTGCTTTTGTACCTTGACACATTTTGTACATTTTGACAGAATTGCATTTGATTTTTTTGGCTTAAAATGGTATATTTTAAATATCTAGAGCCATTAACATATTGATATTAAAGTGCATTTAATCTCACTTTTTCTGCGCTGGAGTAGTTTTATTTGCAATGTTTTTGGTTTTGTTTTCTGAGCGTTAATATCCATGATTTAAGTTGGTTTTTTAACTAAATGGCCTGTTTTGTAGAAGCTGCTACGTTGAATTAACTGAGCTGTGAAATTGTTTGAAAAAATGTCAAGATTCAGAATATAATATAAGTTCTGTTTTAGGATGGAATATGTTAAAGATGTAAATATTTCTTAATAAGCATCTGTTATATGAGTTTTATTAGTTAAGCAGATTCAGCCTTGGTACGAGCCTGCAATTTAAGTGGATGTACCGTACTTTTATGTATGCAAGGGCTTGTTGAGGACTGTTCAAGAACCATAAAGGCGCTAAGCCGTGATACAAGTTGATGCGATGTAAATTTTGAAACTATGCACAGAAATTCATATGTAACAGATGGGAAATATAAGGCAAAGTGTACTATCGAGTGGATATGGGAAAAACATTTATTCTGAGAGCAATCAAAATGACAGTGTAAGTTTTGAAGCCAAGCTGATTAGGTATGAATTTTGATGAGCTGATTTGTTAGGTATGAATCCTGTAAAAGGATTTTATTGAAGAACTAGCGAGTCTAGCGTATCCGGCCACGCGTTGCTGTGGCTGAAAAGAGCATCCAACCATCCGTCCTTACCTTCAGTCCACGTCACCCTCCCCTTCCTCCTCCCCTTCTATCTCTCCTCCCCCCCGCTACCCCTCTACCTCCTCCCGTCCCACCTCTCCTCTCTTCCTCCTCCCCCTCCCAGTCCCCCTCCCTCCGTCTCTGCCTCCCTCCATCCCTCTTCGTCCCGCTCCCTTCCATCCTTTCCTCCCTCACACCGTCTCTTCCCGACATCGGTGCGGATAGCGCCCAAGAAACGTGTACACAACAAGGCCGCTGTGGAATGTGTTGAATATGCGCTATATAAAACCTTGCGGAATCACCATTTGAAACGCAACCAATTCGGTCAAGGCATTTAATCTCACTTTTCCTGTGCTGGAATAGTTTTATTTGCAATGTTTTTGGTTTTGTTTTCTGAGCGTTAATATCAATGATTTTTAAAAACAGCTAAATGGCCTTTTTTGTAGAAGCTGCTGCGTTTAATTAACTGAGCTGTGAAAGTTTTTGAAAAATGTCAAGATTCAGAACATGATATCAGCTTAGTTCTGTTTTGGGATGGAATATGTTAAAGATGTAAATATTTCTTAACAAGTGGACGGGTTGAATTTGAACTAGGAATCGGTGGAATAGAATGCAAAGGTGTTTTTTGTTGTACAAGATTGCGATTTAAAAAAAAGCATTATGCAAACTTGCGCGTATTCGAAAGGAACGTTTTGGTGAAATTTGAAAGCAATCGATGAAGAACTTTCCGAGATCCTTGATCCTGACATAAACTCAGTTACATTTTTATTTATATAGATGGTATTACATGGTACTACACTGTTATTGAGTAAATTGTGTTTCATTATCTTTAATGTGGACAATTTACGCTATAATACAGTATAATACTGCTTAATTGCAAGATGAGAGAAGAATTCTCACAGTGGATATGAATTGTCTACAGAAAATAAGGAACGCTGACATCTGACAGTCATGGCTATAAAAACAGCTCTGCTAGAGAAAGTTAGTGAGGACTTTGATGGCTTGGAGATGTGAATAGAATGCCAGTTGACACAATTCCACACAACATGCAAAACATTCAAAGGCAGACCAGGAATATGCTGGATAGACAACTTAAACTAGGACTGCAATGGAGATCATTTATTTGTACCCATCGGAGTCAAGTGACTGGCATCGGGAACTGATGATGATGATAATGAATTATTTTTTAACTAAGAAAGTTTCTATGCTTTGGTGCTTGCTCAAACTTTTACTACATTTACTGCTATTTGTGCATTGTTCTCTCCACTTCTTTCGTAAACCAACATTGACCAGTGAATTTTAGATATCACATTGCACAAAATAATAGACCATTTAAATTCATGCACTTGTGTTATAAGTATTTAATTGAAAAATCAATTGTGACTAGCAATAATGTTTCATTTATAATGAGTCAAAATCTCATTATTTCGCTCTTTTACTGTTGAAGCTTTATTCGTTTAAATAAAACATTTTAAAGATATCTTCATTTTCTTTTGAAATGTTCTAGAAATTTGACCTTAAAACTGATAGCTGTTCCTTGCCTTTTCACTGTAAGCATCTAATTGAGTGTTTAGTTTATAAGAAGCCCAAAATTCTCGTTCTTTCGCTATTTGATATGTGTTGAAGCCTGAGTTTCAATGAAAGAAGTTGAAAATGTTTTGATTATCATTTGAACAAGTCTTTGCCTCTCTCAACAAGTAGGAGATATTTTACTAAGCTGCATGTTGGCTGAGCAATTGTTTAACTGAGCTGTCATAAAGTCATAAAGAACTGATCATAAAGTTACTGACTGACGCTTTCATAAATGTCAAGTTCTTAGCCTCATAACTTGCTTGGAATCCATTCTGATGGTAGAGTAGGTGTGCACGTGGTAACGGCCCGCTATTCCGAGGGTCCACTATTCCGAAGGTCCACTATTCCAAATATCCACTATATTTTGTTCATTATCCTTGGTGGTTAGGGGTTAGGGTGGGTTAGGGTAAGGGTTGGTTAGGGTTGGGTTAGGGTTGGAGTGAGTTAGGATTAGGTTTACGGTGGGTTAGGATTGGGGTGGGTTAGGTCTAGAGTTAGGGTGGGTTTTGGTTGGGGTGGGTTAGGTTTAGGGTGGGTTTGGGTTAGGGTTGGAGTGGGTTAGGTTTAGGGTTAGAGTTAGGTGTAGGGTTTGGAATAGTGGACCTTCGGAATAGTGGACCCTCGGAAGAGTGAACCCAAACCGTGCACGTAGGCACTGGATTTTTTTGTGGACCAGCAGGGTGCCATAATTAGTCATACACCGTCTCAAGGGAGTCTAGACACACAGTAGGTGAGCACTTCACTAGGCATAATTACAGTTGATCTATAAAAGTAACCACATAATTCTGGTTACCTCCTGTAGAACTAGAGTAGAACTTAAAAATTTAATGTCATCTACATGTTGCGGTAACCTGTAATGTTGCTAATGGCCCATTCAGTGCCATTTTTAATAGCCTACTTATTAGGCCTATGCTGTAGCAGCATAGGCCTAAACAACATTTATTTAACATATTTTTTTATTTAAACTAATAATTAAACTGTGCTAGCTATTCAATCGTGGTTAAGAACTTAAGAGAAGGCTACTGTCTATGTAAATAAATACAAATAATATTATAATCTCCTTAATAATATAAATGAATAATGAATGCATGTTGAATGAGTAAAGCATAACATATATAAATGAAGTTAGAAAGTACAAGAAACAAAATTAAGTGCAGACAGGGTCAAATTCACCTACATGAGGTGCTGACTTCTGCGATATCTTTATACAAAAATTAGGTTTTTATTATAAACAATTTTTATTGACTTTTTAACAAATATTTAAGTTACAGTACAGTCAAATAGGCCTAAGCGATTTAAATTACTGATACTAAGTATAATACCGTTTATTTTAAAACGTTTAGAAACTTTAGAGAAGTGAGTGAAATTTAGTGACATTAAAAATTGGTCATGATTAGCGCCACCTATTGAGCAATGAGCAATGTTAGTCTTATCGCTCGTTGTTATCGATGGATGCAGTGATACCGCTCCTTGGCTTTTTCCCCAAGATCTTGGATTTTTTAATCGTATCTTGGGATATTGGCTTTTTCTCAAAGGAACTTGGTTTTTTTACTTGGCTTTTTTCTGCCCACTAAATAACAAAAATTTAAGCAATAATCCACTAAATATCAATGATCTTAGCAATAATATAACTATGGCTCCATCTACTGACTAGTATTTATCCGATTTATTAATATTCTCTTAACTGTTTGCTCTCTGCATATTAGTTATTTGTGACGTCATGTGCAATTTCACGAGATTCCGCGCAAAATCGCAAATGACTTGATAAAGATAAATGATAAGTTGATCACAGATACTTATATAATTTTTATTCACTGCTTATATTAATAGCAATCAATAGACATTAGTCTTAGAAATACGAACAAGTCAGCTTTAATGGTTTACAAGATCACACAAAAGCACAAAAAATTTCTGAACCCAAGAAAACAACAACTAAAGTGAAGATGACGTTAATGCTATTTCTCAAAACTAGCGCACTATGTTCCGAAATGATGTTAGTAGGCCCTATGTTAGAAAATCAGCGAACGGAACCAATTATTAACAATTTAACATACAGTAATTTCATGATTAATTATACATAATTTCATAAACATCACAATTTATTGGATAAAATAGCTTCTGTTGAAATAAAATAGGAGATATATTTCATAATTATATTAAATTGGCTTTTCTTGGCTTTTTTCAAGACCACATCTTGGCTTTTCTTAAATTTTGGAGCGGTATCACTGGATGGATGTAATATAACTTGATTTTTTTCCAATGGAGTCGTGTAGTCGCTACGGGCGGCGTGTTTCTAGGAAGTAGTTGTAAATGGTGTTTGAAATCTAGCAATCATCATTTGCAGGTAAATGTACACATTCTGTAGAGTTGCCGATTGATATTTCAATTATATTTTAATTTAAATGGAAGGCGCGTCTTTCGAATTGCCTCGTCATTCCTTGCTCGTCATTAGTACTGTTTTCATAGGCGCAAACACGTCCTAAAAGTTGGGGGAGACCAAATGGAAATTTTTAGTAGGAGTAATAATAGCGAGCGTGAAACGCGCGAAGCCGCGATTGCCGAAGGCAAAAAGCCCTTATAACGATTAGGGGGTATGAGGTATGGGGTTAGCGGAACCCCGGAAACCGACGCAATTTTGAACATTTGATGCCAAATCGAGTGCATTTTGGATTCTAGTTTACCTGAAATTTTGCAACGATGATATCAGAATTAAAGTAGGATACCTAACCACCTCCATCTGTGAAAGTCTACATCTAAACCAGTCAATCAATCACTTAATGAGCCATAGTAATTGACATTGCTTGCAAAAAAGGCGCAGCTTCTAGGGATGCAAAGCATAGGCCTACCCTAAACTTTGGCTTAAAGGGACCGCAGAAGTCATGCAACAAATTTATTAAGACACATATTGAAACAAAAGAATGAGAATCATGATTGTTCGTTTCCGTCTAACCGGAAAGGGACAGATCGAAGTCCGGCTTATTATTAGAGATAGGCCTACCGGCAAAACTGGGAACGATGGCCCCAAATTATAACATTAAGTAAATCAACATGACGTGTCGTAATAGTGCGGTGTATTTTATGGGCGCATAGAAACGGTTTCTTTTGCACTCCACACTTATAAAACGACCAGCTTATCCACCGAAATAGAAGCCGGAATAATGAGAAAGCACTTGAGAAATTTTACAGGTGAAATGAAGGTGGATTGATGAAAAACGCAAGTGAAATATAAGCTGGATGAAGGTATTTTTAGATCTGAAATAGAAGCTGGATTGATGAATTGAACGGTTGAGAAATAGAACCTGGATGATGGACATAATAAGTTTAAAAAAAGATGGATTAATTAAAACGCGTGCGAAATGGATGCTGGATGAAGGGTCCTTAATTATATATAGGTGAAATAGAAACTGGATTAACGAAAATTAAACTTTATAAATGGAAACTGGATTGTTGATTACAGTAGCCTAGGCTAGGCTAATGTATTTCAGCATGCATCTATGTGCAGCTTCCATTTCAGCCGTTTATCCAGCTTAAACTCTGTGTCTTCTTTCAAAAACCACATCTCAATTAACTTTCTATTTTTCTTTGGCCTTAAAACATCTGGATATCTGTTGGCTCTTCACTTGGCAACTTACTAACCATGCCCAAATTTGCATTTTTGTGTGACTTTGCACATGTTGACATGTTTTTTTCTAATGACGATAATAACGATAATAATAATAATGATGTTAAATTTCTTGATGGGACGAGGTACCATAGAACGTACTTTAGAAGGCTTATTATGTTATGGGACATTTCTAAGTTTTTTTCATTGTGGCGATGACTGCATTGTGTATGTATGATACGTTTGTGATTATAGATATTTATTTCGGAAGATACTCACATCGTCTGTGAACAATGTTGCCTCGTCCTCTGCCAGGAGTCGTCTTTATTACCGGAGTTGTCCTCGGTAGCATAGTCAGTTTCATCGGCATACAGATGCTTTCTTCATCGTCATCAGCACTTGTGAAGATAGGTGATAAAGCAAGTCCTAGCAATCACCTCGTTCGTGAAATAGACGTGGAACTCCTGTGCGACATATCAAGGAAGGCAGCACGAATGGAAAGAGCTGGACAGAGCACAGATTCACCGATTCTTGATAAGCAGAGATTGACCCGTGATTCGGAAAAGGACGAAAAGGAAGAAAAAGACCACCGTTCACCACCAATCAGTCACGATGAAGTCGTGAAACAAGTCGAGTCGAAGGGAGACATTCATTTTACTGACGAGCATCATCACAACGGTAAATATTTTCATGGTTTCGTTCAACAACACGAAATTTTTTAAAGAATTAGTTTATGTTTCAGGTTAACACTTTGAGAGCATATCGTGCGTTGATGATGATGATGATGATGGTGCTCTGCCCGTAGGCAGGTTCATTGGCTTTACGCCCCTGGGGATGAGATGAGTGAGGTGGTTTCCCGTTGCCTTCCCCACAGACAATGATGGGTAAGCAACTTGCCCAAGGTCGCTCCGCAGGAGCTTGCACCCCTGCGTCCCACACGTGATAGCCCGAGATAATCTTAATCTCTGAATGTCAACTCCCAGCCCGGGGCTTGAACCGCAGTCCGTTGTATCCAACAGACGAATGCCGTTCGCGCTTACCGATGTAGCTAACGAGGCTATTCGCGCATTAGACAGCGCATATAAGTTTATGTTCACTGTCTGTTGTCGGCAGGGTAGTTGATCAAATGGGCAGGTTATCGGTACTGTAGAGTAAAGCGGAGTAATTAACAGTTTTTGTTTTATATTTTAATTCATTTTTTTACATTTTCAGAGTCGATTATAAGTGATAATGGCCATTGCTTTTCAATTTCTTCAACTGAACTGTTTTTACAAGCTGCAGCGTGCGGAATAGGCCTAATCAATGATCCTGGGTCAAAGTGTTGTCACAGCTGGTTTAGAAGTACCTTGATGCTGCAATTTTGTCGTTCAGCTCAACAGAAACTGGCAGTGCAAGTAATAAACACTGACTGTTTGCTGATGAGTAAATTGGCAAGTCCAAGGCAAAGACTAAGCATGTTCTATGTAGTGTTTAGATAACACAGTTGCTGGAGTTGGAGGCAGTCTCACAGTAGTAACAAGTTAACTAGTCATGAATTCACAAAAGAATTTGCACCTGAGAACAAAGTGTACTTAATGCACAACAACAAAGATTTATATAAGAGTCTGAATGAGTGACAATAAAAAATGGTTATTTCATTTGCAGATCAGACAGAAGTTGCCAGAAATTTAGCTAAGAATGTTCGTATCCTGTGCTGGGTCATGACCATGCCAAAAAATCACAAAACACGAGCGACACTTGTTCAGGAAACGTGGGGCAAACGCTGTGACAAGCTGCTGTTTGTCAGCGAACAGGAAGACAAGTCTCTGTCCAATCTCACCTTTCTGGAAGTTTCCGTTAGCCACGGCCGTGAACACCTGACGGCTAAGACGATGACGGCCTTTGATCATTTATTCGAACACCACTTGGATGACGCCGACTGGTTCCTGAAGGCAGACGATGATACGTACGTCATAATAGAGAACCTGAAGTATTTCCTGTCTTCCCATAATAAGGATGAGCCGGTCTTCTTTGGACACCACTTCAAGACATTCCTCAAGCAGGGCTACTTCAGCGGAGGTGGCGGATACGTGCTGAGCAAGGAGGCTCTGCGCCGATTCGGAGGCAGGCCGAAGGGGTCTTGTAGTGAAGACAAAGGTGCTGAGGATTATGAGATGGGCAAATGCATGGAGACGCTCGGTGTTAAGACTGGAGATTCACGTGACCGACTTGGCCGTAGTCGATTCCACTGTTTCAACCCCGAGACACATGTCCACGGAGGCTATCCAGACTGGTACTACAAATTCGACAAATATGGTGCTCAGAAGGTTAGTAGGGCCTTTACATCTCTCTAACTTGTGGGATGCGGTGGTGTAGTGGGTATGTCCGTTGCCTTGCAGCCGGAGGGTTGCAGGTTTAAATCCACCTCAAGCCGCCTTGTAGGGACCTTGAGCAAGTCCTTCTCTCGCAATTGCTCATGCGCTTTGGCATGAAACTTCGATTCAGTGTCCGTGCTGTAGTCGGAAGTGCTTCTGAGTAGGAATCTTGAAGAGGTGCTATAGCAAGTGCACATACATGCAACTTGACGATTCCAAATTCCGACATTTCATAGGAGCTTTTGGTGAATTCTTACGATCTTTGAGGTTGGCTGAAATGGTGACAGTCACTTCCTGATTTTCCTTTGAATTGATCATTTTTATCCGAAACTCTACTTCCGAGTGTTTTGGCTCAGTGCCTCAGTGTGTTTCTTGTGAAAGTTATTAGATGTTAAATTTGAGGATCCTTATATGTATGTGCTAATTTTTCTCAAGTGTTTTGTAGTATCACTACATGGTATGACAAGTCTAGTATGTAGCAATTGTGCACTGATGACATGCTCCAGGTATTTGCTGCACGATTATCTCAGGTGAGACTTGAGTAAAGCACACTTTTGTGTCAGCTCAGGGCTTTTGCTGAACTTGTCAACTGGTTTATTGATGTGTTGATTATTGCTGATGATGTTGTATTCTCTGCTCGAAGTCCATTGGATTTGGATTTTATGCTCTGAGGATGAGATGAATGAGGTGGTTTCCCGTTGCCTTCCTCACAGGCAATTATACAGTTGTAGGTCAGCAACTTGTCTAGGGTTGCTATGCAGCATGGATTAAGGTAGATTCGGACCTCAACCTTTGGGTACAAGGCACTGAACTTACCAGTTCACCACCGCATCCCATTATGTTTATTACTATAATGGTATGATTATAGACGATCAAATAGAACAGACGCGAGCTTTTAGCATCGACTGCTTGCTTTTTTCACCTTGGGGAATTTTTTAAGTTTTTCTGAGCAACTTTATTTTGTTAAAAATGAGCTTAGAGTTTGTTTTTATCTTCATTTCATTAGCATCGATTATTTTAATTTGTTTAATTTTACATTTCTTAGGTTATGGTGTCATTATTGACGCTATGCTGTCTGGTTTCTGTATAATTGCCTCCTGCCAAAATAGAGACATGTTGTCTGTGCTATTGAGTATTATTAACTTAGTTTGTTGTCAGGAAATAGTCAAAGTATCTTTTTGATCTCATCCGCCTGCCTATTTCAGCATCCTCTCTTCGTCTACTGTGCTCACGTACGTGATAGACATGATCTCCTTGTTCTGTGAGCAAGGACTGCTTTGGCCAAAACTCAAGCTTTTGCCTTCAATGTCGCACCTTTTGGCAACTATCCAGGGAATCAAGACTGAATCAACGTTTAAAAAACACTTGCTCTCGAGCTCATGACATTTACTCTGACAGTTGGCATTATGCGTGTAAAGCATCCTAGAAGTGGCTTGCTAATGACGATGCTATAGAAATTGTCCGAATTACAATTATTACAATGGTCCTGAACTTTGGAATTCACTCTCTCCAATGTCTCCATTGTTCATTTATTCAGGGAATGAAGTCGATCAGCGACTATGCGATTACATTCCATTACATAAGTATTGAACAGATGCAGAACCTGGAATTCTACTTATACCACTTTCGTCCGTATGGAATCGTCAGCGGTCTCCAGGATCTGAACCAGATTCCAGGAAAATCGCCGGAAGAATCGAGAAGAAGGGAAACTCCGATGCCCACCTGACCAACCCACCGACTTTGACTGTTTGTTTTTTCAGATAACATAAGTTTAATTAATTATGTAAAGTTGTAAGGATTTATGTAGCATAAGTTGAACGCTTCGGTAGAGCTTTTTTGAGAAGGTTTTTGTGTGAATTTGTAATCTATTTTTTCTTGGGGTTTCAGTTGATATTAACGCTTGATATGTTCATGCCAAATGTTTTACTTCTTAAAATGTCTTATTTGGATGTTCTTCTCACTATTCGTCTTGTTAACTTGACCTTCCATGGTTAATCAATCTGTAGAATTGTGATATATACCCAAACTGTATTTACTCATACTAAGGTATGCAGGATAGTTTCTAGGTGCTGAATCCTGGTTTTGTATGCATGTATTGTATGTATTATGCCACTTAATATACAGTATCTGACTACTTGACATATCTAGATGTAGCCGTCTATTTGAAATGAATGCAGCCTATATGTTAAGTTTTATATTGTATTTTGGGACATTACATTACTATGCTGCATAATTATGCTTGGGTCAAATGATATTAAACTGCAGTGTCTCTTACCTGCAGCTCCTAGGCTAGCTTGAAGGCGTGTGAAAGTGTGAGATTGCCTGACCTTATAGAGATGGCTTTAATAGATGAAGGCATTCATCTTACAGTATGTAATTGAATGAGCTCATGAGAATCTTGGATAGAAATCACAAACCTGGGAGAGACCGGTTGGACGACCAATTGCAAGACACACGTGGACCCGGACGGACGATGCAGACCTGAGACCGCTGGGCCTTAGACTTAACGCCGCTTGGAGATGTGCGCAGGACCGTCGTGGTTGGCGGAAAATTGTGGAAACGGCTACGCTCCGGAGTGGGGCTCGCCTTTAATGATGATGATGATGATGATGTGGGGCGCGATGGCGTTGCTGGTAGGCCTATATGTTCGTCGCCTTGAAATCCAGCTCATGTCACCGTTTAGGGACCTTGGAAAATTACTTCGCTCGCAATTGCTCATCGCTTCGGCGGCGTGAAATTAGACGGGTGCGTTTTTTCGTGTTCGCTTTCCTCGCATTTTCCTGCTTGGCGAGAGAGAGAGAGAGAGAGAGAGAGAGAGAGAGAGAGAGAGAGAGAGAGAGAGAGAGAGAGAGAGAGGAGGGACCAGTGTGAGAATTGTCGAAAAAAGACTGGGGGGGTCAGACTTTTAGCCATGCATAATTATATAGTTGACAATTTTTTTGGATATTGTAAACTAATGTCAATGTAATTATGTATGTGCATGTATGTATGTATGTATGTATGTATGTATGTATGTGTGTATGTGTGTATGTATGTATGTATGTATGTATGTATGTATGTATGTATGCAGGGGTGTAACGAGTGGGGGGGCCTGGCCCCCCCACTTTTTTATCAGGGGGGGCCTAATATGAGAACGGACCCCCCACTTTTTTATGAGAGGGCCCTCCCACTTTTTTGAGAAAAGAGAGGAAAAGTGGTCCTTAAAATCTTTCCAAAAAAGAGCTAAGCCACAGTAAAGAGCAAAGCGACAGTTGGAAATAGCTGTTGAGGTCGAATATAGTTTACTTCCATTATTTTATTACAGCCTTTTAATTGGAGTGTCTCTGAAATCTTGTCTTGTTGATCGATCTCGTTATTGATCAGTTTCGATCTCTTGTAAAAAAAAACGACGACAAGAGTAAAGGCAAAGGATCACCTTAGAAATTCAGACAATTGCAGTTTTTTCAATGGCCTATAGCCTACAGGTGTTACAAGCTACTTGAAGCTAGTACTAGTAGTAACTTACTAACTTTTCGTGTATCAGACCTACGTGAGTACGTGTATCCTACTAGTTTTTTGCAATGTGCGGTCAATCCCGTCATAGTAGCTACTAGCAACGTGTTTCACGAAACTGTGACGAAACGGCGGAAATCGGTTGCCACCTAGAAAAATCGATCCCCTTACTTATTTTTCTGTTTTATTTTTACCCGAGGTTGTAAAAGGCCGCGCATGCGCATGTCGTTGGTGTTTATTATTAAGTATAATATTCCGCTCGATAAATTATTAAATACATTGTAGGTGTGAAGAAATGCTGCCAAGCGTTTAATTCAGGTTTATGTTAGAATAAGATTGTATGAAGCTGAACCGTTAATTATACTGATTTAGGGTAACTTTAGGTCCAAAGCTAGACTACAAATGGACATTGTAGACTACAAGTCTTCAGAATGTTTAGATGCCTATATCGTCGCTACGGTCGCTTGCCATTCCACTAATCTAGGGATATGTCCAAATTGAGATATTCCCATTTTTTGTTTCAAATGTGTACATCAAATAATTCACAATTTCACATCAATTTTTAAGAGTCAAGACTTGCCGTACAGAAGTCGGCTGCATTAGTAATAGTACTTAAACTCTAATAGACTCAATGATCCTACGATAATCCTATAACTCTACGATATTTCCGTCTTTTTTCTCTGTTGTATTTTCATATCCCGTCTGACACGTCTCCACTCTATTTTCACCCAATTTCACCCATTTATACTCTAATTAGAGGATTAATTTGGGACTTTTGAAGCTGCCCCATTTGTTACTAAGGCTCCCCAGGGCCCCCCCACTTGGGGGGGCCTTGTGAAAAACTGGGGGGGCCCTTTAAAAAATTTTTTGGCGCTTCGCGCCAAATAAATCCACTACGTCCTATTTAGGCCCCCCCACTTTTCTAAACCTCGTTACACCCCTGTATGTATGTATGTATGTACGTATCTACATGTATGTATGTGTATCATTGTATGTATGTATAATGTATGTATATATGTATGTGTGTATGTATGTGTGTGTATTTATGTATGTATGTATGCTTGCGTGCATGTATGTATGAATGTATGTATGTATGTATGCACTATGGGCACTTGCTATGGGGCCCCTTCTGCATCAAAAATTCCTGAGACATTTTATGTCCCCTAAGACAATTATAGCTACATTCTGCAGAGAAACATATGATGCAAACCAGAGGTAATGCTCAAGAAATGCAGCTTAATCAACAGACAACGGTTATAAGATCATTGACACCCTGAAGCCATAATATTAATTATCTGCATTGCATACCTTTATGTAGGCCTACGTAGCCTACATGATCAGATTGATCCAGCACTGGACCAGCAGAACGTGCAACCTTGCAGATGTTTCTTCCGGTTTGATAATCCTCATCACAAATGCCGACATTTCCATAGACCATCGGAATTTTTAAGCATCCACTTTGAGAAACAAAACTAAAGAAGGCTTTTTTTAACCACCTCGACGATTTGCATTTTAGGC
This sequence comes from Lumbricus rubellus, assembly GCA_945859605.1. Lineage (NCBI taxonomy): Eukaryota > Metazoa > Annelida > Clitellata > Crassiclitellata > Lumbricidae > Lumbricus > Lumbricus rubellus. The sequence goes on along the minus strand of OX243820.1, from coordinate 13,672,912 downwards.
CTACGTTTAGCTATATAATAGCAGCCGCCTAGCGGTGTGTTGCGTTTTATTTATAATCCCATGTAGGCTTATAATAGGCCTACCTTCGGGTCTCCAAATCTCCATCACTCCATGTAAACTGAGCTACTATCTGGCTCTATACTTCAAGTCTGACACACTGCATGTATGTGGCAGATTTGTTAGGTTCTATATCTTTCACAGCTGTCGTATCGGATGATATATCGTGTGTCACATTCCTTCTCAGACGACCTCTTTGGAGATAACCTATTTGTCTGTCATTGACCAATTAACATGCATGTTGTGGTTGTCGGCCATCCGTGAATCAACCAATTTATCATACAAGACCTTCTGACCCTTTCTTAAGGTCAAAGCCAACTTTTGAGTCCACGGGTCGGCCTGGGAAACAGGTTCCATTAGTAATGGTCTAATGTTTTCCCCAACAGTTGGATAACCACGCCTCTGCCTTTACTGCACAGCTTTCAGCCCTCTTCCCTCCTCCGTGGATCGACCCTCCCTGATGCCAGATGAGTCACCGTGTATACCATATCATGGAGGCCTGGATAACTAACGATAATATATAGGATTCCTTGACCATATGCACAATGCAGAGTAGGCCTACTAGTTCTCCGAAAAGTGGGTGGGAAGTTCAGAGGCCCTGACAAGTGACAAGTAAGCTAGGCTGGCCATTGAGTACGCCTATGTATGAAGCGACAACGGTTCACTGTTCCCTTTCCGCGTCCGCACTGCATTGGGCATTAGACTACCATTACCAGACACCATGGAAAACTGTTCTTTTTCTGGGTGAATAATTTAATGCTATGTTGCACTGGCGCAACTGAAAACTGGGGGGGGTTGGAGACGACCCCCCTGGGGTGTGCACTGACGACTGAACTGGGGGGGTCCTAAGAGAGACTGGGGGGGTTGAACCCCCCCGGCAATTCTCACCCTGGGAGGGACAGAGAGAGAGAGAGACAGAGAGAGAGACAGAGAGAGAGACAGAGAGAGAGAGAGAGAGAAAGGGCGCTATAACTAGTGCGCATACCAACAAACGAGAACTTTGCCTGGATTTGCTACGGTATTATTTCGTTGATTCTTATTTCTAGTGTAATCCACTTTTAAACTGTCAACGCGTACACGTGTTTCCGAAACAAGACTTCAATGATGTAATAAACAAGGAAAATCTGTTATGTAAAAGGGTGTTTACAGTAGATGTTTACCTATATGGGTTACTGTAAGTTTTAGAGTATGATAAATGGTTCCAAAAAGGAAAAGGAATTTTGAGAATGGTGTCAACTAGCCAATTTTTATTAGTTTACGCGTCTCAGACTGGCCAAGCGAAAGCCATAGCTGAAGAATTTTACGATGTGGCTCTAAACGACGGTCTCACCCCTCATCTGCACTGTGTTAGTCTGACGGAGAAAGAGGTATCACTTATATGGCGCAATATATCGTTTTAGAACAGCTACAGTTTATCCATAATTTTTAATGGTTTGAGGGTACGTGATTCTGGTAACAAATAGTGAGATCACTTCCAAGTTCTGTCACTTTTACGGTTCGTAGGGGGTCAACCCGAATTCCCGAAAACGCTGAATTCACACGGTAGGCCGATTTCTCGCAAACTGTTTGATAGAAATCGCCCGAACTCCCGAAAGCTGTTCAGAGTTATATTAAATACATTCTACAATGGCACTGGCTACGGAACCGTCCGGACGGTGCCGTAATTCTTTTTCTACGGAACCATCTGGAAGAGGCGAAGACTGTAGGGGGGAGAAGGTAGTTGATGTTAGCAGTTGATGGTCAAGCTATTAGGCTAGCTTGGCCAACAACTGCTAAACAACCAACGCAAAAATCTTAAGAATCTAATGACGACACTAACCCTAACACTAACCCTAACCGACCCTCACGACGCAAAAATCTTAAGAATCTAATGACGACACTAACCCTAACACTAACCCTAACCGACCCTCACGACGCGAAACCTTATACCCTATACGCGAACGACACCTAGGTCTTCTATGTTATAACCATGCTTAAATTTAACGATAAAGAGCGCTAAAGTGAGACATAATTACCTGTGCAAAATGTTCCTCCATACGTAGGGTCATTTGTAAGACATTTTAAACGTTTTACATCGCAATTCGTCTAAAATCGTGAGACCCTGCGTGTCGCACGTGCTCTTGACAGTAGGCTACTGTTTACAAAGGGATGGGCATAAATTGTACTCGACAACCTCCTCCCCTACGGTCTTCGAGTCTTCCACATTGTTTTCTGCTAACCTAATTGGCCGACGCGTGTTAGTGCGAATGGTAGCCTAGGCCCATAAGTGTTGGACGGTTCCGTAGAAAAATAATTACGGCACCGTCCGGACGGTTCCGTAGCCACTGCGTTCTACAATAGTCCTGTCAGCGTTATTGATGACACAGTTTAGCGCATAAAAATCATTAGGTTGTTTGTGCGTGCGTGTGTGAAGTTCTTTTTATGGTATTCGGGTTTTGACGATTCTGGCCGCACATGAGGATCTTGAATCGCATGGCACGTATCCCAATGGGCAGTGGTGGTAAAGGATCTTAAAAGTTAATTCATTGACAATGAGCACGGTCAATGCCATACGGTCGCTATATAAAACCGTTTACATTTGTAACGTACAGCTCCCTATGATGATTCTCTCAACCCAAGTGTCTTGGTGAACTACTCACCATCTGCCAACCAGCTCTTCCTCGATCAGCCTCATACCGTAGTCTTCACCCTCTCACTACACATCTAACCGAGCTGCACAGTGCACCACGACTGGAATGAACTTCCATCTGAATTCTGCAAACTTTTCTTCTTCCGTTATCACCAATCATCAGTTCTTCACCCACATAAATGATTCTCATGCTATTGATTTTGGATTTGAAGGAAAGTTCGGATTCATATTTCAATGTGGAATTTTATCATGTTTTTTCAACTTCCTGTGTACTTTTTGGCATATATTTTAATTGCTTGTTTTTTCATAGACTCATAATCTTAATCTGCTGCCAGAATCATTTAGAATAGTTCAATGATCTGTGTATTGTCTGACCTTTTTGTCTGTGCCTTTCTTGTCTGCTTACACGTGAAGGGTGTTGCAGCTTACGTGCGTTTTGTGTGTGTTCAATCAGTTCTGTCTAGAGAAGGTTGATTGTGCTGTGTTCATTGTTTCTTCAACGGGAGAAGGTGAACCGCCAGAAACGGCGATCAAGTTTTGGCGTAAGATCAAACGTTCTACGCTACCAAAGGATCACCTTGCACACCTCAACTTCACCGTTCTCGGTACGCTTTAGCATTTGTTTGATTTATCAGCTGATGTTGTTAATGTAAGAATCATTGTTCATCAAAGGCATAAGACTGAAGTATAGTTAACTGGCCTAGTCATTTCTGTCCACAAAATGACCTTATTATAATGAAAACTCCTTAGAAGATGGCTTCAGATTTGGCTTCCAATGCTGACTGTACAAAGTATTTCGGGTGTAGGTGTCTTACTAATGTAAATAAATTGACGGTTTGTGCATGGTTGGAATGTTGTTATTCTTGGATTGTTTTCTACAGGCCTTGGAGATAGTAACTATACCAATTTTTGCAATTTTGGTAAAATGCTGAACAGGCGTTTGGAGGAACTGGGTGCTAAACATTTCTGTGCCTCTACCTGGGCAGATGATGGTGTAGGGTAAGTCATGACCTAATTAATTGGCGACTTGTGCCAACGCTTGGGGATCAATTTATTGGTTTCATTAGTATTATATAAGTAGATTTTTAAATTGATTATTCTTAAATAATTGCCATAAACTGATTACTAATCATGAAATAATTTGTTTACCTCTAAGCAGCATATATTAACAACACGAGTCAAGAAAATTTTGATATTATAATCAGTTACGTGTGAGGCTCAGTTCTTCTGCACCTCGTAGATCAGGCATTCCTCTCTCATCTTAAGATAGTCTCATTTGACCGTGCTGGGCTTGGGAGCACCTCTGAGTAGTAGTTCCCTTGAAGAGTCACTATAGAAATTATCACAATGACTCCAAAATACTGCCAATGGAATTTTGCACTTGGTAATCTCTTCTGGGTCTTTATCATTTATAAACCTTTTCTAAGTAGGCTGAGCTTCTTGTTCCCCGGTCACGCACTTCTATTGCGCAGCGCCGTGCCTTTTCTGTTTTTGGCCCTGCAACCTGGAATGGGCTTCCTGTGGAACTACATCTAATACTTCGAGCCTTTGAGACTGCATTCTACTCTGCTCTTAAGACTGTTCTCTTTAGCCATGGTTGGGTCGGGAGCGCTTCTGAGTAGATATTCTTGAAGAGGCGCTATATAAATGTCTGAAATGAATGAATGAAACCTTGAATTTTTGGTAAATCTAGTGGATTTTTTGTGTCCTGATCATGTTGTGGAGTACCTGCTTTCAGGTCAGGTGATTTTGAGATTCAGTTTTAGTTGTGAGCATACTGATAGATCATGTAGTTGAATTTATAAGATGCAGATGATTGTGCATGCAGATATTTATGAACTACTGGTTTACCCATTGCTTTGCAGTGCACAGCACAAAAAATGGCATCACGTGTCCCTTAACTCTTACCTTAAAATATACTGTAACTTAACACACAGTAAAAAAGAGAGAGGGATGAGGATGGGAGGGGGAGAGAGGAGAGAGAGCTTAAGCTGTCATTGTAACAAATTAAACTGGTTTTTATTTTAGTCTTGAAGTTGTTGTTGAACCTTGGAAGCAAGTAGCCCTGCAGAGTCTAAAGCAGCACCTTCAGACGACTGGAAACCGAGACGTAACGAATGAAATGGCGGATCCACTGCTTGAAGACATTACGAAAGGAGTGGAGAACTCGTGCGTTGTATCATCTGCGGAACATGTTAAGGAATTAAATGATAAGGATAAAGAAACCTTACAGCAGAACTTAGAAAATGGAGATTTGTCAAGGACTATCACCAGTGAAAGATTTGTAAATGCCAGTGACGATCAGAGCAAAGTTATTAACTCAGAGACCCTTAAACAGAATGACAATTCGACTGAGAACATCATCGTCAGCGCAGAGTCTGATTCTAACGATGGCGTTTCAAGTGTGAACGTTGTGCAGCCAACCATGCATAGTCTGACCTGTTCGAATATGGCTGACATCCCTCTCACGCTTCCTCTGTGTCCTCATCGTTTCCTCAACGTATCGTTTCTGACGGAAGAGATGTCTGTAAGTTTTGCCAGGTTTCTTTGTTTTACTCCAATGCGTTGAGTCTTGAACCTTTTTATTTCATTTGGTTCAGTCCAACTTTTAAGGCAGAATCAGACTTTAGTTTATGACACAAACTAGCAATGAATATGACTGAACATCCAGTCTATATATAAAATTATATATTCTGAGTGATGCTTTTATTTGATTATATCAAATCAAATTTACTGGAATCGATTCAGTGGAAAGTGCATTCACAGTGCAAATTGATGTAGTGGCTTTGTTAAAATTAATTGCTCTCATGTCTACTGTTCGTAATGCACATTCATTGGAATTTCTTTAATTTAAGTTTATTTATTGTTTTTTTTATGTAAGTTATTGTCGGTTTGTTAGGACTGTGAATGCCTAGAGGAAGACATCCAGAACAATTGTCCGTTTCCTGGCGCAAGATCGCCTCTGTCTTTCGTAGCAATTAAATCTGTCAAAAAGTTAACTCAGGATAATGCCGTCAAAACTACACTACAGATTGACCTTGACATCAGTGTAAGTTCTTCCTCATTTTAAGAGAATTAAAATCCATCAAAACGTTTAATTAGTTTGAAGGAAAATATGTTTATAAAGCTTTTAATTTGGTCAAAGTAAGTTGAACTTATTGTAGGTGAATTATGATTAAATTAAGGTTAATAATAGTGTAAAAATGTTTTAAAATGTTAGAAATAGATGTTGATGATGCATGTTAAATGAAGGTTTTATAAAAAAAATATGCATATAAAGATTTAAACATATTAACTCCTATTTGTTACAATGTTGCCTGAGGAAACAAAGACGCAGAACTTTGAAAATTTTCTACAACTGGTTTAGTTCTACTTAAATTGTAAAATCTCAGCATTTAAAATCTTTTAGCAACAGTTGGCTCCATTAAGAAATGAGTTAACGAGATTTATACACAATGATTTGTAAGAAACAGTGAGAGAATGATTGGTCATTCCACGCATTTTTTGGATTTTTTTAATGATAGTATCTTTCTTATCATTATTCAATTTATGGTTCTGTCACGCTGTGTTTAGAGCAGATTGCTTTATGAATCTGTGGATCTGTAGTGCCACATCGTGCCACAGTTTCTTAGAGATTTATATTTGGTTTTGAATGGTCTGGACGTTGCTATATTAGCATGTAGTTATTTTGTGTTTGGTTCTAACCATCGATTGTTATTTAACTGAAACTGTTATAATGTTTTATTACAGAGCTGTGATTGGTCATATGAACCTGGGGACACTATTGCAGTTATTTGCCCAAATGACGCAAGTGAAGTCAATTCCCTTATTGCACGACTTGATTTGACGCAATTTGCAAATGCCGTCTGTTGCCTTGAAGTACTCGCAGACACTCGCAAGAAAAATGCTCGAGTACTGGAGTTCTTGCCACAAAAGTCAACGCTGTTTGAAATTCTTCGTACTTGCTGTGAAATCAGAGAAACGCCAAGAAAAGTAAGAACCATTAGATCTGGGCAAAATTTTTCATGAGAACAGGGACACATACTTCCAAAATTAAAATTCAGTATAGGCATTGGTTGTCTTCATATTTTAATTGTATGATGCTCGTAGTTCGCCTGTGAAAGGTTTTTTAGATAGTATTTCTTGATTTACCAGCTCAGATTCGCAAAATTGCGAAGAGATACGTAAAAGTATAAATTTCACAGATTTTGTAATGAGAAATTGATGAAATGCATAGGCACCACAGTCAAAGCAGACTGTACAATTTAAGCATTGAAACCATCCTTTTCAGCTGTGGTTTGGTACAGCCCTAATTGGAATGATTGGCTTTGTACACTGTACAGTGATGTTTTGCTAGAATGCTATTTGCAGCTACGATATCTATCGAACTATTCATTTGTTGTTGATTCTTGATAAAAAAATTGGATACTTGGATGTTTAGGTGTTTTTCCGAGCGCTCACTGACTTCACTGAGGATGTCAATGAAAAACGTCGACTTCAGGAGCTCTGCAGCAAGCAGGGATCCGATGACTTTGCTAAGTTTGTGCGTGGACCTAACATCAGTCTGATGGACATTTTATCTGCATTTCCTTCCTGCAAGCCGCCCATTGGAGTTGTTCTAGGTGAGAGAAGAAGAAGTCTACTTAAGGAGTGTTTGAATATAATAAGGTGTGCACGATTGTGTGGAAGTTAGCATACTGGACTGTTTGTTATTTGAGGGCTTAGGGTTTTAATCCTCATCAGATTAAAACATTTGTTGGAGATTTCTGTTCCACCTGTAGGCCTACCTCAAACTCAGAGCTCTATGGAATTGATTATTCATGTACACTGAGTCATTCCCAACTCATTTTTAGAAAACCTTCCCATTGTGCTGCTTTCTTAGAGCTCTGTATCTAAGTAGATGTAGAGTTGTGTACACAATGCCTTTAATGTATACTTTGTCTTGTACTAATCAGAATATCAATTGCTTCCTTGCAATAATTTTACTTGCAGAACCAAAAAATAGATTCTTCAACGGTCTTCCATCTTAATTCTAATTGACATTTAGAAATCAACTGTTTAGCTTATTAGCAATATGATTCTTTCATTTGCAATATGATTATTTCATTAACATTGATATGATTATTTCATTAACAATAATTTATGATTCTTTCATTTGCAATATGATTATTTCATTAACAATATGATTATTTCATTTGCAATATAATTATTTCATTTGCAATATGATTATTTCATTTGCAATATTATGATTATTTCATTTGCAATATATGATTCTTTCACAGAGAATTTACCACGACTTCAGCCACGTGCTTATTCAGCTTCGAGGTGAGTTGCTTTCTGTTTCCTTTATTCTAGATTCTGTTGACATGATCAGTTCTTCATAGGTTTGGTGTACACAATTATACACTGCTAAGCCAATGAAATAATCTAAGGGAGGTCTCTTTAAGTTGAAAACGTATATTTTTAGCCTAGATACAAAAGACGATTGTAGTCAGAGTCTTATGGTTTACACTGCGTTATTCCTAAATTCTAACCTTGTTTGATTGAGTGAATGATGTACCAATTGCTGAGGTGGTAATTGACGTCATATTTACTGTATTATTATTATTATTTTTTAAATGCCCTGAAGTACTTCATTCCTCCATGGTCTTCAAAATTATTTTTTTTAAATGGTGCATCAGGAATTATTATTATTTTTATTATTATTATTATTACAACACATTTATTTTTTTCAAAGAAACTGAGAAAGTCATTTACCGTCTAATGGAAATGCTCCTGTTCACAACAAGATCTAATGTAGTCATTCAGTCCAAGACCTCCACGTGTCTTGACTGTTCGAGTCTGTTGGTGATTCTATTATTAGTATTTTTTTTAAACATTTAATATTCTTTTAATATCTTCAAGAAAACATATCAATAACAGGAAATACAATAAACTAGAAAAGTTATAGCTGTTGTTACATGTCCTCTGGCTTCGGCTCAGCTAAAGTGCCTCGAAAGGCCACCGAATTGAAGCGTTAAACAGTTACAGAGAGTCGTTGTAACAGAAAACAGGTCTCTCTCAGTTCACCAGATGAACTACTTTTTTATTATTATTATTATTATTATTGTATTTGTTTAAATTAGTAGCAGAATCTGATAGAGAGACCGCTGGCAGGCACTAAAGCAATTGATCAGGAGGAATATAGGCCTGTCACCTAAGATTGTCTTTGTCCATGTGTGTGTAGTTCACCTCTGAGTACGCCTGGATGCATACAGTTCGTTTTCAACTTGTTGCATTTCACTGCTGAAGAAGGACGTTCACAGGATCGTGCTGGTGTCTGCACTGGATGGCTCAACCACATCACAAAGCACTTACAGAGTTCACCTCAGACGCAAAGTGTCTCACATGAAACCGATGACAGTCATTCAAGGCTGGCTGAAGCTTGCCCTAAAGTAATTATATCGTTTCTTGCTGTTTGGTTGGAGTAGTCTTTCATATTGTTATGATTGTGAACAATGATGTGCCAGATATATTTGCGATGTTAGGATTCACGTATTGGTGAACGAACTTGTGTGACCAAAGAACAGATCTAATCTAGTCAATTCCCAAACCAGATTGATTAGATGATTAGACTGCTTTTTCGAAGAACAATTGAACTGGGCTTGCTATAGAAGCTGCAGCAACTAACTGCATTGTGTTACACGATCTACAAATTTATGAAATTGGAATAGGTGTAGCTAACATCTACCTTATAAATTTTGCATATACAATTATGATTATATGATCTAATTTAATCAAAACATTTAAAATCAAGTTTAAAATCCAAAACTTTATCTGGAGCCTTTAGAATGCGCTTCAAAGTGTTGGAGAAGGACTGGTAGGGCTAAAATATTTATCTGCATTGGATTGATGAGTTTATTTGTCGTTTGTGTTTAGATTCCGATTTTCCTACGAACAAATCGATTCTTCCGACTTCCAAGCGATCTCTCGCTTCCACTCGTCATGATTGGACCAGGAACCGGAGTGGCGCCATTTCTTGGTTTCCTTCAACACAGGCAAGAATTGAGAATAAATGAAGTGTTGCTGCTTTGAAGAATAAGCTGATGTTGTTATGGAAATGAGTCATTCATTCATTCATTCATTCTATTGATTTATATAGCGCCCATTCAAGAAATCATTCATTATGTTGACTGATGTATCTCTGAATTTTAGATCAGACAGGAGTAGCAATGCTGCGCTAATGATTGGATTGTGTTAAACTCAAAACTATACTCATTGACTTACAAGTCGAATCGACAACTGTTGTTCCTTACTTGTTGGTCTTCCCCTTGGGGGTCCTGGGGCGACTTGATCGCGTCTTGCGCTCAGCTGCTCGCCTTATTGGGCGGCTTCCTAAATTTGCGCCTGTCTCTGCCTATATGCGTGATGTGCTGCACTGGCTGCCTGTGTCCCAGCGGATCTCATACCGCATTGCTGCTGTGGTCTCTCGCTGTGTCCTTGGCTGTGCTCCGTCATACTTGCGTGATCTGTGCTGTTCAGTCTCTGACGTTGCAGCGCGTCGTGTACTTCGCTCTTCGTCTAAAGGGGAGCTTCTGGTCCCGCGGGCTCGCTTGGCTATTAAGCAGCGCCGTGCTTTCTCGGTCGTGGGGCCTACTGTCTGGATCGACCTCCCGGTTACGCTTCGCTTACTACTTGTGGTCCATCCGGCTGCGTTCTACAAGTCACTCAAGTCTTTTTCTTTGTTCGTGGTTGGGCTGGGAGCGCCTCTGAGTAGTTTCTTGAAGGGGCGCTATATAAATGCTCTGAATGAATGAATGAATGAAACTTCTAAGGTGCTGGGAACAGGGTACCAGCTTATTGATGAGCACTGCATCTTGTAAAAACAAGTTAGTTCTTGTATCTGATTGTACCGTGAATTATTTCTGGTCTTTTCATGTCTAATGTGTCGTGTGAAATTGAAGGTTTGTTTCCTTTTTATGTTTGATGCAATGCAGTCCTGTTCAATTCAAGGCCGTTGTCATCATGTAACACTTTCAGACATTCATTCAGGGTGTCGTCTACTTTGCTTTAAAAATTCCTTGATGGTTATTTCAGGTCTAAATTGGTCACAGAAGTAAGCGATTCACAGTCTTCCGTCGGAGAAACGTGGCTTTTCTACGGATGCAGAAACAAGAATCTAGACTTCCTGTTCAAGTAATTCTTTATTTTGCCTAATTAAAGTTTTGTAATATCGTAAGTTTTTTAGAGATGTTTTTAGTCATACTTGACTGTATTTATCTTGCATTAAATGCCATCTTTGCCTGTCTTTGCCTTCCCAAAACAATTGTTATAGCTAATCACTTTTGGGTTCAGTTGCAGCAGCCTGAGACTTTATTTAGTGTTGTTAGCATGAAGTCTTTGGGGACATGTTAGGATGCAGAATGTACAGCCTGTAAGCTAGATCATATGTAGAAAATGGATACTTTTGTTTTGTTAGATGGGACTAACAATTGTTTCATTCATCTGGTCACCTGGGGCCGTCAGCTCTTGGAGCTCTGGCGACAGTTACGATGTATCCTCTCCTGTGTTTCCTCTCTCTTGTCGCCTCTCTTAGCGTCTCCAAGCTCATACCAGACTTCTCGTGTATTTCATCCATCCATTTCTTCCTTGGTCTTCCTCGTCTTTTTCTTCCCTCTCCGCATGCCATCATCAATTCTTTTTCCAAACCGTTTGATCTCATCACATGGCCGAAGTAGCTTAATTTCCTCCTACTTGCTGTTTTCTGCAGTGTCTCATCCTTCTCGATTCCCAGCTCCCTGCGCACTGACTCGTTAGTTCTCCTTTTCGTCCATGAGATCCTCAGCATCTTTCTCCAAATCCACATCTCGCACGCATTGATTTTCTTTTCCATAACCCGTGTCTTCGTCCACGTCTCGCATCCATAAAGGCCCACTGGAAAGATCAATGCTCTTACCAGTCTTTTCTTTGTTTCCCTACTCACATGTTTATCCTTCCATATTCTTCCAAGACCGTTCATTGCCGTTTTCCCCAGTGTTTCATTGCTGGTGTAAACTTGGATCTTAAAATGCAAGTTGAACAAGTTGTCAGATGTTGGTGAATGTCGATTAATATTTCAATATTTACAATCTTTATTTCTGATCTTGCACTCAAGTTTATTGCATTTTTCAGTCGTATAATTTTTTCCTGAGGTTTTTTGTAAAGTGTTTTTCAAGTTTCAATAACATGAAATCTCTGAACCAGGGATGAACTGGACGGCTTTGTTGCATCTCGTGTCCTCACAAAACTGTTCGTCAGTCACTCTCGTGACGCGTCGCAGCCGACTGATGCTCCACGCTACGTACAAGACAACATGAAGATATTTGGTGAAAAACTTATCAACCTCATTCACAACAGAAATGCTCAGGTTTTCAATATTTTAATTTCTTTTTTTCATATTACTATATTTCAGAACTGTTGTCTGATGATCAGAAATCTTTGTAACAACTGTCGTTTTCTATATTAATGTAATGTATAGTGTAATTAGTAATTTCTGTTGCGCCCCTCACAGCCGTGGCCCTTCAGTGGCGCTCCCAGCGTGTAAACCCAAGAGAAGAAATACGTTTTAAGAAGGAAGAAGGGAGAGAGAGAGAAGTTAGCGTGTTGTTTATTGTTAGTTTAAAGGAGTTTAACCTTTAAATTATTGTATAATGTAAACTTGACGGCCTTATTATATTTTATTATTTTGATTAAAATGTTGTTACCCTGTTGGCTTCGATTATAAACTTTTGCACTTTTTGAGCACCCCGACAATTCTTTAATTCTGATTTAAAACAACTCATTCATGGCTTGTTGTAAATTTTCAAAAATCTGTGTAAGATTTCTTTACAAGATTGGATCTAAGATGTAAGATGAAACCAAGCCAAAAGTATAAAATTTGAAAACTGTGAATTGCACCTTTCATTTTTAGTGTCGAAGTTATGCTGTGGCATTTTAAATTAAATTTTAACCATGGTGCTAAAATTAAGACTTCTTTTGTTTTGCACGATAAGATTACTTTGGACTTTTTTCTTCTTGACGTAGAGTTTTATAAGTTAGCATATTATTTATTATTAGTATGATTTTTCGTGCAGATAATACAATAGTGGAAATACTGTATTTATGTCAATAGGTTTGCATATTTATGTGAATAGGTTTACATATTTATGTGAATAGGTTTACATATGTGGAGATGCGAAGGGAATGGCACCCGATGTTTACAAGACGTTCAACAGTCTACTCCAGCTTTACACAGGTTGGATTCATAAAAAAAGTTCAGGCTTTTGCTCACACGAGTTTTAGGTCACGTAGGATCCAATATAAAATCATATAAATGTGAGACGTAACTAGCGTGTAAATGTGTTTACCTTCTGATGCGTTATGCTATTGCCTGAATATACCTAACTCTCATGACTACAAGAACAACTCTATCCATCTCGAAAAATCTTGACATTTGTCCCAGGATAAGTTTTGTTCTAAAGCGATCTTTTGTTTTGTTTTTCGAAAGGGATGGATGAAACAACGGCAGAGGCTTATCTGACGGCAATGCGAGCGCAGAGACGATACCTCGAAGATGTTTGGGTCTAAAGTTTACGAGAACTTTTCATTTAAATGAGTTAATGGGACACAATCATATCTGATATTTTTTTACTTCTGTATTCATGGTAATTTCAAGTAGATGGTTTGCAGTATTACACAGGTTGTAAGTAATTGCATTCATGGGCAATTTCAGTATGTGGTTTAAAATATGCATGTAGTATTACAGGGCTTGGAAATAGTTATTATTGATGTGTTGTAAATGCAAATTATAATTATTAGCTACATAGCTTTGCTGAACTGAACAAGGAAGGTCAATTCTGTACTTCATTTGTTGCACAAATACCAAGAGGTTTATTGAACCAAGTTTTTTTGCGTAAATGCCATGAGAGCAAAGTTTCATGTGATCTTGCACAGATCAAGTCAAAGTTGGGCTTGAGTTGTGTTCAGAAGATATTAATTCGTAGTGGAACTGTTTCACACCACTGCACAAGAACTTCTCACCCTAATTAATCATCTAATTAATGTTGAAGAAAATGTCTTGTCTAGGCAGCCAACAGTTTGATGTAAAACAGCATTCAGTTGATGGTGTCTAGTTGCTGGTGTCTTGTTGACAGTGTCTGGTTAACAGTGTCTAGTTGACAATGTCTGGTTGACAGTGTCTGGCTATCATGGCATCGCAGCAAATGCTTGCATTATTTTCTACATGTCTATGCCATCATGTCACTGGATTCAAACAACTCAGGTGTAACTTTTTAATCTGCAGATTGGTTATAAATATTTTGTGTAAATACTTTCCTAATTGTTGACCAGTTGGAAATATATTATCTGTTGGGATCATTATTTGTGTTCAGTAAATTTTTAGTTTAGCCTATTTATCTTGCAAAGTGCCTACATTTTTAGTGAGGCGTATATGTTGATGTAGTTGCTATTTCAATTGCATGGCTGATTAGGGTAGACCGGGGTCGAAAGTAATGCGGGTTGGATGTAGGGCTGTACCAATTCCAAACACTCCCTTCAAGGCCGAATAGAGGGCCAAATAGGTATTCGGCCGAATAGTGACGTTGACCGGAATATGAAGAATGATCATCTGACATCTGTTTCTGTATAAAAATTATGTAGCTGCTATATTGAGTGTACACCGCTAATTCATTCTGTAAGGAGCGGACCATTGATGCTATGAAAGAACCCAACCCGACATCTTATCAATTACTTGGTCGAGAGGGCTAGAAGAAAAGCTGGGTGCTGAACAATATTCAACAACCAAAACACCGATCTACTATACATGTAGTCATAGCCTCCAATTAACCTACGTCGTGACATAGGACATGCATTCAACTGCCAGGTGAAACAATAATTCGAGTTTACTTGGCAACGTGTCCGTCACAACAAATTAGCATTCCTATACATACGTGTCCAATGTTGTCCATTGTTGTGTCGAGACAAGTATTGTAGCATGTCTATTGTCTACCTGCTGACTGAAATGCGCATTGTTTCATATCAAAAGGTCGTTAGTAGCCTGTAGTAGGCATATATAGGCCTACGGAGAGCCGCGCGGGAGGCATTTTATGAAAATACACATGGAATTTGATCCAAGGGGCTCCCGCAACCAATGGCTGTCGCTAATAACATTTACTGTGTTATGAATATTCATTAGGTCATTTGGGTTGCGTTAGTTCGGTAAATAGCAAAAATCTGTTGTAGTTTGCAGTTTAGCGTCACTGTGTGATAACGATGCTCACTAGCGTCGCCCTCCTTATTAATTCTTTATTCAGGTATAGTATGGGACTGGCATTCGCAGAGTGCAACCAGTGACGGAGTTAGACAGATGTATTTGAAAAGCATTTTTAAAATTAGACCCTAATTTTGTTTTCGTTAGACACCCTATTTTCTTGTATAAAGTTCCTTAATAAACATCCAATTTTCCACACGGGCTTTCCATTCTAAAATAGAAACCAAGTTCCTACTGATTAACACCGCTTCGTTCGTAAGAATCACGTTTTGTTCCAAATTTACTTGCACACACGCAATGTCACTAGATCACTTACATGCATGTATTATGATAACTCTGTACACCGAGTTATATGCTTCATGAAGCGAATTATTCCTTTAAAAAATTAAAAAACATGAAGTTTCGAAGCGCATTCGTCCTTTTTACTTCTGGCTAGATGCCTATTATGAATATTCATTAGGACAAATTCAAGCTCATTGTCTGATTGGTTGCGGGACGCCCTTGGATCAATTTCCATGTGTACTTTCATTAAATGCGCGCGGGAGAGGGCAAAATATCGGTCAACATCAAGATCAATTGACACACGAACCAGCTTACCAGTCTGCATTATATATATATATATATATATATATATATATATATATATATATATATATATATATATACATATATATACCGTGAGGCATAAAAAAACAAAGCTACTAGAAAAATTGCTATAATTTTAACAATATTCAAACAATGTCAATGAAATTTAGGATAATTATAGCCAAATAGCAGTCAATGTAAATACATTTACAGTTTCTACTCTAACTACCCGCCTTTTGCTTCTACGCATGCGCGAAGTCGCTTGCGCCATTCACGCACCGCCATGTCAATTCGCTGGTCAAGATCGTTCTAAGTTTGCATTATTCGCTTACGAAGATCTTCAATATCACGGACCTTTGTTTTGTACACCATTTCCTGCATGCATCCCCATATTTTATAATCGACGGGATCAGATCTTGGCTGTTAGGGGCCATGTTGCTGGAAACAGAAATATTGCAGCCGACCGCCTTTTACGCACACGTCCGACGTTTAGCAAATCCCTGATGGAGCCAGTCGGTGGTTCTTCTCTGAGGCGCACGTCAATTCACTTTGTTGAACCGGGGGTAAAAATCAACGGCCAATACTACAGATATGTTTTACTGATGGAATGCCTTCTACCTGAAATTCGAGAACTTTGAATTTTACATTTTCCAGCAAGGTGGTGCTCTAGCGCACGGAGCTCGAGAAACGGTGCATGCACTTCTGACGAATGAAGCTCCTGACTTCATAATTATTACGCTATGGCCCCCTAACAGCCCATATCTGAATCTCATCGATCATAAAATAAGAGGATGCATGCAGGAAATGGTGTATATAGGCCCTATATATATATATATATATATATATATATATATAAACACCACCCAACCTAAAAAACTTAGGCTACTGAGGCAGAATGTTGTCAGCAAGAGTTCAGTAGGCCCAGTATGAGAATTGTGGAAAAATAACTGGGGGGGTTGGCCTATGATAAACTTGAAATTGGGGTATGAAAAACATACTTTAACATGGGGCTCTAAAAATGACTGGGGGGTTGAACCCCCCCAACCCCCCCCGGCAATTCTCACCCTGAGTAGGCCTAAACCGTAAACGAACTTCATTAAGATGTAATCAGTGTCGTTTTGAAGTCGTTCTTCAAATGTATAAGTTTTTGAGGTTGGGTGGTGTTTAGTTGAGCTCGAAACAATTGGCCTCTAAGGCTTGTAGCAGATTTAGTTAATACAAATTAATGTCCGCGCAGGTTTACCAACTCTTCATTGCGCTACCGTAAAACGGGGTCACTTTGGCCCACTTTCAACTTGTTTTGATAATGCGACTGAATATGGCTGATCTAGCAATTTCATTAGCAGTGCATAGGGTTAGAGAGAAGAAGTATCCAATTAAAAAAATTGTGTGATAACAGTTGAACCTTTATTTTTTACTTTTCATGTGGGCCAAAGTCACCCCATCAGGCGGGGTGACTTTGGCCCACAGTGGTTTTGCCGTTATTAGACAAAGTGGGTCAATTGCTGGGGTGACTTTGGCCCTGGGAATGTGTTTTAAAATATATATAAACCTATAATAATACAAAAATGACACTGGTACTGGCACTGGTACTTGTAAAAGACTTGTAAAGGACTACTGCGAAGTCATAATTATGACAATTGAAATGTTCGTGAACTCCATCTGCTTCTCAATATCAATTAATCACTTTGAACAATGTCTACACTGAAACTTAGACTTAGACTTAGTTCCTCCAGTTCCGATCGGAACATTGGTCGACAAGTCCTCGCCACTCCGCACGGTCGCCAGCCACCACCTCCGCCTCGTCCCAGCCCAGTCCCATCCGCTCCAGGTCCTTCCTGAAAGCGTGTCTCCAGGTGTTTCTTGGCCTGCCTCTTTTCCGTTTACCACCCTTCGGCACCCAGTTCAATGCCGTCCTTGCAATCCTCTCCTTTGGTAGTCTAAGGATGTGCCCAGCCAACCTTCCCCTTCTCCCCATGATGATGTACTCAAGATCCTTCGTCCCCGCCATTGTTAGCACCTCCTCGTTTCTGATGTGGTCCTTCCATGAGATGCCAAGGATAGATCGTAGGCATCTCCGGTGGAAGACATTTAGTTGTTTTGTTGTCTTTGCTGTTGTCTTCCAGGCCTCACTTGCATAAAGCACCACAGGCAACACCAAAGACGAGTACAGTCGAAGCTTCGTGTCTCTGCTCAACGTTCCTGATCTCCACACGGTTCTCATTCTTTGGAAGACCGCTGCTGCCTTGCCAATTCTTGTCTTGACATCCATCTCTATGCTCCCATCCTTTTTCATATAACTTCCCAGATATGCAAAATTGTCGACATATTCTATGGTTTCCTGTCCAATCTTGATGCTCGGATGATCTATGTCTCCAATCTTCATGGCTTTCGTTTTCGCACTGTTGATGTGTAATCCCACTCCTTTCCCTAACTCCTGCAGTCTCGTGGTCATCCTCTGCATGTCCATGTGTGTTTCGCTTAGCAGTGCTATGTCGTCAGCAAAATCCAAATCCTTTAGCCTTCCTTGGTTCCAAGCTATGCCAAACGTAGAATTGTCCATCGCTCTATTCATGATGTAATCGATGACAAGAGCAAATAAGAATGGGGACAACACGCACCCCTGTCGTACTCCCGTTTCTATCTGGAACATTATTGTGTTGCCATTCTCTGTTCTGATGCAACAACTTGCGTCCTGATAAAGAGCTTTGAAAATGTTGATGTATTTTTCCGGGACTCCATACAACCTGACAATGCTCCAAAGCGTGTCTCTGTTTATACTGTCGAACGCTTTTCTAAAGTCGACGAAATTCACCAACAATTCCTTATTGAACTCTTTGCTCTGTTCAATTATGTTCCTCAGTGTAAATATTTGCTCGTTGCATGACCTTCCAGGTCGAAACCCCGCTTGCTCTTCCCTCAATGCGCCATCCACCTCAGTTCTTAATCGATTCATTAGCACTCTCTCTGTCTACACTGAAAACTAACAAAAAATGACTATGGCACTGTACTGGTACTTATATAACACTTGTAAAAAGATTAGTGAGAAGTCAACTGACTAATGAAATGTCCACGAATTCAATTTACTTTCCGGCATAGAAACTTGGTGCAATTCTGGTGCAGATGTTTTTTTGATGGAGGAATTTTCAAAATTGCTGCTGTATGGTAATATCTTATCAACATTCGAAGGCCAGTTCCAGCTCATATCACTTCTAGCTAAACAGCTGACTTCAGCTCCTCGTTTATTTTGTGCTTTGACCATGCCATCAAATTGTTCACATTGGTAAATGTGACTATAACAGTCACCTTTCAAGAAAGTGGTATGCTCAACCAAAAACCAGTCAAAATATCTTAGAAAGTGAAGTTTAAGCAAATACGTTTATTAATTTTGACAAAAACATAATATATACATCGTCAGCAGTAACTTATAATATGGGCCAAAGTCACCCCCCAACTAGGGCCAAAGTAACACCAAAATTTTTTCTTCCATTTTTTACTTACTTACTAGCGACATCGCGGAACAAACGGTGCACCATCCACATGCCATTATAATGTACATTGACAAGTGTAATTGTCACCCATGGTATTATTGACGGTAGTTCTCCCAGAAAAATAATTTTGCACATCTTAAAATTTTTCCTTTTTTAAGGCTTGCAAACAAACGTGGAAAATTTCAACAAATATTACAATGAAATCAATCAAATTACTTTGAAATATTCGTTATATAATGACATATCATGAGCTGTAAAGCATTTCAAAACCACGTGATAACTACGGAAGCTGGGAGGTGTGCAAACTAATTTTTCAATTTGGGCCAAAGTCACCCCGCGGGCCAAAGTAACCCCGTTTTACGGTACCGGTATAGATTGACCGGGCATTTTTGGGGTGCTGAGGTCAAAATTCAAGCTCCCAGTAGGCTAAGTTAGTAACCCAGTTCTTATCTAAAACGTGTAGCGGGATAAATAGGGCGACTTCAATCAATGTGTACCTGACCCTCCGATATTTTCCCTTATTAATTAAAACTTGTCCTATTTATGTATCTGACGAAGTGCCCTATAAGTAGGCTATAAATTTTATAGCCTAGGCCTACTTATAGGGCGATTCGTCAGACACACACACACACACACACACACACACACGCACACACAATTAACCTGGGGTAGGCCTACTCAGAAAGAAACAAATTGAGAGAAATTATGACAGACAGACAAAATAGTCAGACAGACAGATGACAAACGATTCCAATCGTTCTAGCAAACGGTTCCCTCAAGACAGCCATAAATATCGAAAAGTCTTGATAGTTATTTTCAGTTTATATGTAGCCTAAGCCTACCAAGAAAGAGCTTTAAAAGATGATCTGCAGAAGTCGAGTGGAGTTAAAAACTTCAACAGAACTGTGTGGTTATTTGCATAGCATAATAATACACTCCGAGACTCCGACTTTCATTCAACATTAGACATAGGCCTATATGATTTTGCCCGTATTTTAATTAGTCGTCTTTAGGTTTACAGGAGGAATTGAGAGACGCGACGGAAGATCGTAACACTTGGAGAAGGTTTATCACAGCGGTCGCTAAGGTTCCAAGAATCGACGGCACAAGGTGACAAGGTGAGGTTTACAGTCGCATACCGTGGACATTGAATAACGCACCCAAAATGGGGCTATGCCCGGAATGCCCCATCATGGATGTGATCCACTTGCACGTCACCTACACAGTATAATTATAGGCTATACACACAGCAACCAGATGATGGGCACGAGACACGAGTAGGCCTACATTCGTTGTCGCCAGATCGAGCTAAGCATGCATGTGACTGTACAATGTACATGCGCATGCAATGTGCATCGTGAGTTCGTGTAACTCAGCCTCTGGTCTGACTGTAGCCATGGGCGTCTCTCAAGTTTCAAGCATCACGATAATTAATTATTGGCCAGTGTTCCACTTACATGTACGAGCAGCAACCGACTCGAGCAGCAGCAGTACACGTTTCCATTCAGTATTCGGATGTATGCATTAGTGTGTGTTTGTTTTCGGTAAGTACCACAGGTCTAATTTTTTTTAAATGTAGTTTGTGAAGGACCACCGAGGGGACAAAAGGCAGTTTTTGGGTGGTAATTAATTCTACTGACCTGCAAAACGGGATAGCTTTTACAAAATAAATGTTGAAGAAACTCCTGGGTCTAATGGAATAACCCCGGGGTGTGCAATGAAGACTCAACCACATGTGGGTCGTAAAAACAGTAAAGATTATAGGGCGGAGATCAAAACCTGCAGCACCACGACAATTCCAACCATGCGTACATGTATGTCTGCTGCCAACTTCATCAGACACCTTTGTAATGCAATGTCGCTGACTAGGGTGCATAATTGTAGGACGCAGCGTCGCAGAGATATCATGCGGCTGACAGTTTTAAAAGCTGCGGTCTTGAACATTAGGCTATATAGGCTAGGTGGAGATCCTGAGTGGCCGAGTGGGTTGGTAGCCCGCTCGCCACGCCGGCGGCCCGGGTTCGATTCCCGGTCGGCCGGTTTATCAGAGATTAATTTCTCGGATCTTTACTGCGGGTGTCTCGGTCGCAAATCGCAATATAAACGTGGAGTGAGAGCTCGAGGTTGTACTCTATTATACACGTACATTATGCGCACACACATACATGTATACACATACATGCATAGTTACGTACATGTATGATTGTATGCGCATACATGATACATAAATTTGTGACAACATCTGCGAAGTTGTTGCAGTGTTGCGGTATGTAGCTGAATGTAGCTGTGGAGTTGGCCTGTATGACGGTTTAAGCTTTGGGTCCAAAGGACGCTCCGACCTGGAGCAATGCATGGGCTGCTGGGCATAGTTGGTCTGCTATAAAACCACTCTTCTGTCCTTCAGGGTATAGACTATAGACTATGCTGCGCATATGCATGCACACCCAATGGAACATTAATTTTAATAGCTCCAGCGATTTGTTTACGGCACATTCGCATGATTAGTGTAATCTGTTTGCATCGGTTTAGGTACAATAATATGTATTGTATTATATATATATATATATATATATATATATATATATATATATATAAGTAGGTATGTATGTATGTTTGTATCTATGTGTAGGATAGGCGGCATAGGCCTATGTAAGGGGCGTCCATGCACTTATTTTTCCACACTTTATGCACAGGGCGTTACTATGGTTTGGATCACAGATACCAATGTTATATTAATTACGAATTAATTACATTACGCTCTTGCGTATCCTCTCTCTAAATTAATAATTAATTAATGCTGGCGAACAGCATACGAAGGTCTCTTATAGTTTCGTTCACGCAGAAATACAGAGGCAGACGACAGAGAGCGGGAGACAAACAAAGACAGAGACAGAGGCAAACAGAGATAAAGAGAGGATGGAATTTAGCTGTAGCAGCAGCGAGGACTATTAGGCTATACCGGCAAGAATTGTGGGCCAGCTGCATGCAGGTTTCGTATCAGGATGGATGAAAGTATCTGGGCCATTGGTTATCTCGACCGACCAACCGACTGAATGAGTGACTGCCACTCAGTAGCATAGGCTGCCGATGGATCTCACAGGCTGCAGCAGACACTTGAAAGCAGACACTGGCAGCAGCAGACACTGCAGATGTGGCCATGAGGGTCTACTTTAGAGTAATTACCCTATGACGACAGGACCCAGTTTTAGACTAAACTACATGGACGTATACGCTGCAACATAATAATACGTGTTACCGAGTACACCGTAAGTCGAGAATCGTTCTCATAATCTCATTTAATTCTCTACAATGTCAACACATGAAGCAGTTGCTGTTTATTGTCTGGAATCGGGATCTGATTCTGCTGGTGAACGATAGGCTATTCGTGAGTGCCATAATGGTTTTGATACTGAATGTAACTAATAGAAACTAATAGTTTTTCTGCATCGTTCGTATGGCCTTGAGACATTCGAGTTTTTCTCATAATAATGTATATAGGCCCTATGTTTATTACCATGTCTGTAGGTTTACATCAAAATGCGGATGGCAATTGGTGAGTTAAAAAATATTGCTATCTTGTCTTATCTTATTCTGTATTTTCTTATCTTAACTTATCTTATCTTATCTTATCTTATCTTATCTTATAGACCGATGCGTTTTTAAAAGCGAGACTCAGCAACGTTGCGGATGTTGATTATTATGACCAGTGACCACGCATCACTTTGCAAATCACATTGAGGACCGACGGCCGTTAAAAAAATCTATTGTAAAATTATGTAAATTATTATATCGGAGGCTATAAATGCGTCTTCGAGCTACAAACGCTACCGGTATATCGTTCAAGACTTCAAGTCATGCAGTTCATTATGGCTCGATTGTATGTGGCAAGACAAACTTCATCCATCCGTTTACATGTAAATGTCTGAGGCAATTATTCTGCTTGGTTGGCGCCAACGCTGCATTCTTTCCCTTTGACCTATTATAGCAGGCATTGCTAACTGCTATGCAAGTATCGGTTACTGTTGGTATAATTATCGGGGTAACCATGGACATTAATTAATCTCACATTCCCACGGCACATAACAAACCTTTTTCGGATCATGTTTCTATCACATCATGCATGGCAATGCGTCGTAATTATATCATGTTGACTCTGATTAGAGTAAACACGTACATATCGTGATATCGCAAACTATAGCGTGATCCATTCTCTCCTCTCACTCAGATTATGGATTATGCCAATTCAGTGTTTGTGTGTTTGTCAGGTCTTGAACTCAACATACAGTGGATGGCGATGGCGATTATCAACCTGTAGAATGCCAGGACGAAACAGAATGACTTCAACACTCATTGATTTGATTCTGCTGCTTGTTACCATCAAATCAGGTAAGCTTATAATAGAGTAAAATAAAATAGACGATTTGTTTTCCTACCTTTAGGCTACTCGAGAGTTCAGAGCTTTCTTAGCGTTGGCGATTTGCATTCACATCTCCTGGGTTCTACAATAAATTTTGAGTCAACTCATTGGTTTTTAAGATTATAGGCCTATCCCTTTAATAGAGTCAATACTTTCCAAGCATGCATGTTGCTGCTGATGGCCATGACAGACTAAATGGTTTGTCCGCTTAGCGTAGGCTACATCTATATAAATAAAAATGAAACTTTCCAATAGTTCGTTATGAGTGTTCTCGAAAACTAACGGAAAGATTGTTTCGAAAATTTGACAAAACCTTCCATTCCAATAGAACCGTGTTGTATTATGCTTTTTTTCCGAAAAAATGCAACATTTCCCACAAAAAGTGAACTTTGAATTCCGTTCGACCGCCATTTGCAAATTCAACAACACCGCGCGGGGTTGCCAGATTTTCGAAACGTGTTGTCCCAAAATCACGCTGTAAAGTCGCCCAAAAGTCGCGAGATGATCAGGGTTGCCGCAAGTCGCCCAAAGGTCGCGATAGCGCATATGTCGCTGTCGGGGAGGAACGGTGTGAGGGAGGAAAGAAGGAGGGTGCGGGACGAAGAGGAGGGACCGGAAGGGAGGGATGGAGAAGGAGGGATGCAGTGAGGGAGGGGGAGGGGAGGGAGGGGAAGGGGGAAGGGAGGAGGAGGGGAGGAGGAGGGGGAGGGGAAGGGGAGGGGAGGATGGTCTTTCTGCCACAGCAACGCGTGGCCGGGTACAGCTAGTAATCACCTGGTCACCTGGTGCCGTCAGCTACTGGAGCTCTGGCGAAAGCCCTGGTGCATCTTCTTAGATACACCATGACTATTTTCTTGGCAGAAGATAAGGGGTGGTTTGCCATTGCCTTCCCCCCGTTTGCCATCCGTGCCCGTTCGTTCACCCTTCCATACGGAAAGGTTACTAACAGGTCGCACCACGAGAAGGTGGGCACGGTGGACTTTGGTTCGCCAGCCCAGGTCGGTTCCGAGTCTACGCTCCAATTGGAGTCGTCGGTCGGGTCTCCTCCCCGCTTTACTCAATTGAATGAGTGACTGACAAACCTTTGCGACTAAACCTTCGCTAGTAATACATATTATAATTTAGACAAAACTAATTACCTCTTTAGATCTAATATCTGATAACAGGATCGAATGGAAAACTTATAATGCGATTATAAATGTGTGCAGGGTTGTCGTGGCCACAGGGTGCTCCGTACAAGACATGTGTCAATGGATTTCCAAAGCACTCGGGATCCGACCAACAACTCACTCCGCCTCCTTTTGAAATCGTCGTAAATTCGTCCACATACCAACCTTCGCAAGTCCTCCAAGGTCAGTCAGTCAGTCAGTCAGTCAGTCAGTCAGTCAGTCAGTCAGTCAGTCAGTCAGTCAGTCAGTCAGTCAGTCAGTCAGTCAGTCAGTCAGTCAGTCAGTCAGTTAGTCAGTCAGTTAGTCAGTTAGTCAGTCAGTCAGTCAGTCAGTCAGTCAGTCAGTCTACTCTAGAGGTTCGAATGGGTATTTTGAATGGCGCTATACTTAAATCTTATAGATAAGCATGTGACCTGTATTAGCATAAGACAAACGTCTACACTTTACAGCAGGAATGCGCAGTGACGTAACTAGCGTTGGGCTTGGGGGGCTTAAGCCCCCCCCCCAAACGAAGCTGAAGCCCCCCCCAAATGAAATCAAGCCGTTGTATGCGTACGGCTAATTTAAATAGACTACCGCATGAACGGCGTACATGCAGTTACGGACGACCGGCCATGACTGCCTAAAAATGGCTCCATTTGAGGTCGACACAGCCAAAAATGCGCTGGTCGCTGGGGCTCCGCCCCAGACCCCGCTGGGGGGAGCTTACGGTAAAGACAAAATCTTTCTCTTTTACAGTAGCAGTTTTATGTTTTATTGTTATCCTGGTAGCTTGAGCTTTGCGACACTGAAAAACGACTTATTCTTAAAGTTTTCGCGACTTTTCCGTTCACAAATAGCTGGCAAACAAGAGCCTTAAAATGGCTCCATTTGAGGTTGACACAGCCAAAAATGCGCTGGTCGCTGGGGCTCAGCCCCAGACCCCACTGGGGGAGCTTACGACGCTCCCCCAGACCTCCTAGTCGGGACGGGCTTCGTACCTTCGGCACTCGCAACTTCGCGCCTTCGGCGCCGCCACTCACGACCAAGTACAATACAGCGTCCTGGCACTTCTTTTTACACTTTAAGCATTAGTCATACTTAAGGCTTAAGCCCCCCCCCCCCCAAACGAAAAATCCTATATAGTACGTCCCTGGGAATGCGCAGATTTGTGAAAAAGTAGATCCATATCGGGACAATCATTAAAACTCGCATCGCAACAATTTATTGATTTTATATTAGTACACTGTGTACAGTATATCCAATGGAGTGACTAAACCCAATTAAAATTCGCACTCATAAACTGACTATACATGTAGATTGATTCGTCATGCAAAGATATCCCAGCATAATCTTGTTGATTCTTGTTGTTGCTATAGGAAACGTGCACGCAAGAATTGGTAGTAGACCATTTATAACTCATAATATTAGTCATGCCATCGTCAATTATTAGTCATGTTATTATATAGCCTGCAATCTGTTTTAGGCCTACTATTGAATACTAGCCTAATATAAATATATCATAGTACAAAATGGCCGCCGTAATCGTGTAATTTATCATCAGTCTAGACTATCCAATGGATAATTGGATATTGTGCGAACTCTGTTGATTCTTATGGCATATAATGCATGCAGTGACTCTCCGGTCCAAAGATCAGACGAAATTTCGTGGCTTCCAAATCGGTGCTCGGCTCGCATTCTCCTCCTCTTCATCGTCATCGTCCTCATCATTTGGGGAAGACACCGATGTTATTTTGGGTGAATGGATTGCTCACGATAATGTAACGACGCGTCTCCAGTACTGGTACCCTGACAAACAGAGCACGCACGTAAGCTATATATATATATATATATATATATATATAATATTATATATAGGGAGGGGGAGGGGGAGGGGGAGGGGGAGGGGGAGGGGGAGGGGGAGGGGGAGGGGGAGGGGGAGGGGGAGGGGGAGGGGGAGGGGGAGGGGGAGGGGGAGGGGGAGGGGGAGGGGGAGGGGGAGGGGGAGGGGGAGGGGGAGGGGGAGGGGGAGGGGGAGGGGGAGGGGGAGGGGGAGGGGGAGGGGGAGGGGGAGGGGGAGGGGGAGGGGGAGGGGGAGGGGGAGGGGGAGGGGGAGGGGGAGGGGGAGGGGGAGGGGGAGGGGGAGGGGGAGGGGGAGGGGGAGGGGGAGGGGGAGGGGGAGGGGGAGGGGGAGGGGGAGGGGGAGGGGGAGGGGGAGGGGGAGGGGGAGGGGGAGGGGGAGGGGGAGGGGGAGGGGGAGGGGGAGGGGGAGGGGGAGGGGGAGGGGAGGGGGAGGGGGAGGGGGAGCCTCTTTTCAGCCACAGCAACGCGTGGCCGGGTTCAGCTAGTATTATATATATAGGGTCTATAGTCTATAAGCTTACAATAGTGATTAGCGAATCTGAGTATACAGGGTGGGCCATAAAAAAGTAACCCCCTACGGTTTTTTGTCCATATCTTGGCCAAAAGAAAGAATTTCGAAATTAAATTTTACAGCCATATAGACAATTCATATTTACACATGATGGCCAGATTTCATGAAAATATTTCAAACGGAACAAAAGTTATACCACTTTTAGTGAGGCCACCCTCCGTTTTTTGCCGATTCAAAAACGAAACGCAAAAAAAATTAGGTTTTTTGCCGATATCATAGCCAGAAGTAAAAATTTCGAAATGAAATTTTGCACGCTTAAAGACAATTCATATATACACACGATAGCCAGATTTCATCAAAATATTTCAAACACAACAGAAGTTATACCACTTTTAGTGAGGCCACCCTCCGTTTTTGACGATTCAAAAACGAAACGCAACAAAAAGTAGCAAAAACACGATTTTATTAAGTCTCATCTCAAATAACTGTTGTCAAATGAACTTGGTAGTGCTTCACAACTTGTGTTCGATGTGCCAACCACCAGTGCCAAAGCTTCTGTTGAGTCTCTTTGCAAAGTTCTTGATGGACCTCTGATTAAGCTGACAGATTCCTTATTTACCAATTTTATTGTCATCTTGCTAAGTGACTTCTCAGTGACGTGCAGCTATGCTGGTACCCTGTTTCTGTTTTACATAGTAATAATAATGATCATCTGGCAATATAATGGCTATTTGATGACAATTATTTGAGATGAGACTTAGTAAAATCGTGTTTTTGCAGCGTTACGTCTTTGAATCGTCAAAAAATGGGGGTGGCCTCACTAAAATCGTTATAACTCTTGTTGTGTTTGAAATATTTTGATGAAATCTAGCCATCATGTGTAGATATGAATTGTCTTTAGGCGTGTAAAATTTCATTTTGACATTCTTACTTCTGGCCAAGATATTAGCCAGAATAATTGAATTGACTTTTTGTTACTTTTTGTTGCGTCGGGTTTTTGAATCGTCAAAAAACGGTGAGTGGCTTCACTAAATGTGGTATAACTTTTGACCTGCTTGAAATATTTTCATGAAATCTGGCCATCATGTGTAAATATGAATTGTCTTTAAGCCTGTAAAATTTCACTTCGAAATTCTTACTTCTGGCCAAGATATTGGCAAAAAACCGTAAGGGGTTACTTTTTTATGGCCCACCCTGTACATAGGTCTACGCAACGTTACTACGGTAGGCCTAACTAAAACGTCTACAAGCCCTGTAGTGATCTAAATTATGGCTTAGGTCTTTTACGTAGCCTATTGTAATTGCAAGCGAAAGTATACGAGTTTTCTCTCAGCAGCTTTCGCTCATAGTCAGAATACCTTTAGTCCAAATCAAAATCTCTCCAAACGTCGAGATTGTCTGGTTGCGTATTATAATAAATTATTTATGTCGAATGCGACAAGAGTTTTGTTCTTTGATTGCGTATAGAATTGCGCCACTCATCGTGACAACGCAGAGAAAGATGAAATAGTTTTACTCTGGAAAGCACCCAATCAAAACGTCGGAGATATTGTCTTCAGGTAAACCACATTTGAAATTACGACGCGCAACGTTTTCTTTCTCAAGTAACTATAACACAAGGCTATAGACTATTGATGATGATGATGATGATGATGATGATGATGATGATGATGATGATGATGATGGTGGTGGTGATGGTGAGGGTGATGGTGGTGGCGGTGGTGGTGGTGGTGATGATTATGATGATGAAGATGATGATGATGATGATGACGACGACGATGATGATGATGATGATGAGTCCTCTGACCGAATGCAGTAGCTTGAGATGGATTCAAAACTGCGACCCTTAGGCTATCCTATAATATAATATCCTTCGATCCAACTGGATTATCTGCTAGCGAATTTGCGATACGAATAGCTACAATGGTATATAGCCTCTATAGTGCTATCCCTATAGTTATAAAGTTGTAGTTAAATTAGCACGATTTCTTGTTATTGCGCTATATAATACTGTTCTGTGTCATTTATAGATCTGGTTTCGTGAAGCAGTATGATGCTTTCTGGTCTGACGTTGAATCTGCTGTCATCAGATCACAGATCAGTCTAGCCACAACGGTCAAGGTCAGTTTCCACTCGGTATATAATACTGTCGCCGTAATCGTCATCGAAAGTTTGGCGCCTAAATAGGTGGAATACAAAAGAATACAAACGGAAGACTTACAGTTGCTTATATAGTCAAAAACGCAAAAGTGTCAAGTATAGACAGATTGTCACGTAGTTAAGGAGGATGGTAAAAATTGAAACGGAGGGCGAGGTACACAGGTCCCACACGGGGGAAGAATGTCTGTGGATAGGATTGGTGTGCCCAGTAGTTTTAACACAGACTGCAAGTCCTATGAACCACTTTAAAACCCTCGTTATGTTGTGTTATGTTAATTAAAGAGCAGTTATTTCAGTTTTGAGTGAAATACATATATGGGGTAGATAGCTAAAGTTGAGACTTGATGCCATGAGCTCGGAGATTGGATCAAATGACTGTCGTAATTCTAGCCGCATGCTTAAGTAGACTAAAGCTAATAGACATTTTTTACCAATAGCCTAAATAATAATGAGTCTGATGACTCTGATCATGTCAACCTTGCATGATCAGACTCGTTCCTAATTGGATAACAAAAATAGAGCAACATGATACGTAGTCACAATATAGCCTACATGTAGCAGCGTATATACGTGCAGACGGCTATGCATATGCTCTCAATTAGGTCCAGAACTCCAGATAGATTGCTTTGCAATGATCGTTGTTTTGACTAAGATTCTTGTAGTGATGGTGATAACAACTGATAACGATGACAAGATAATATTATTATAAATTTATGTTTGGTTAAAATAATTATCTTATCGTAGGCTATAACATATTCTATATTCTATTAATTAACAAATTTCAGCCGACTTCTGGTCCTGGAGACGTGGCCGACTTCTCGACTGCGGCCTGTCATCGAACGAAGGGATGTTTCCTCTATCCGAAAGATTGTTCAGATGCAGAATGTAGTTTCGGTGTCACTTATCAGTATTTGGGAAAAGAGAAGGGCGCCATTCGATTTGAAATGATTGGAAGGACGGACGACTACGTCAGTCTGGCTCTATCGACCGATCAGTTTATGGTGAGGAAATAGATATCAATCCGCATTATTATCATATCAAGTATCCGATAAATCCGATACACACCGATGAATGTTCAGTATTTAAGGAGAGCGCGACAAATTCTATAATGCCACGTTGAGTAAGCTTAACCTGTGTAGGCTAAGTGTATTGATATACGTAAGTTGTTTGCTAAATTAAAGCCCATTATAGGTAGCCTGCAGGCCTATAAATACACTGTAAGGACAACTGTTTGGTGATTATTAAATATTCTACTGTTTGATTAGTTAAGGTAGGAAGACAGTACATGCCTGATGCAAGGACGGTCATGAAGGTATGAAGCAAAGACACACCCTATAATGCTAAAGGGTTAAAGGGTCAATTCATAGGACAGGAATTCAGTTGTTTTCACACGATTGTGACACGAAACGCTGGTGTTTTGAGTTTGAACCTGGTTTCTAATCAGATTCGATTCGTCCTTTAAAAGTTTAAATTGGGCTGACTATTTGTCCTGCATGCAAGAAAAACGAGCAGTAGACTGGACTATGTACAGCTTTGTCTAAGTTTTGCTGATAGAGTTGAAAGAAGTGTCGACCGAAAAACAATTTTGCAAGAATCAGCAATGATTCAATTCAATTAGAAATAAATCAATGCGAGATAAATGATTCAATAGGAATAAACCCTAATTCAAAGGAGATTATCTGATTAATAATTATCACTAGGCCTGTAGGCCTACTATTTGAACCTAAAAAAGGAACTCCTGGAAGTGAAACAACGTTTTATTATCTTTTTTTACTATTTGCATCTTCTCCAGTTCATTAATTGGCCTGTATATATTCTGGTTTGAGTTTTAAATGTTTGCTGATGGTATTTTGAGGGTGAAGATGAAACGGTGACATGCATTTCGACGACTGATAATCGAAATGCGATTCAACACGGTTACAATCCAAGCCATAATAACGAACATCATCGCAATGTTAGTATCGGCTGCATAGCCTATATTATATACAATCATATAGGGCTGCATAATCATAGGCCTATATTATCATTATATATAATTACATATAAAATTATATATATTTCAGAGCCGTTGAAGTCCAAGTATATTCGCAGTTAATAATGTACTCACTATAGGCTACTAATCAGAGTAAAGTACCCAAAAAATAGCTTGATGCTGACGGAACTGTTGTAGTAAATAGGCCTACTGTCCTACACTTACTATATTAACGGGCTTAAACTTTGAAATCAGACAGAAACTGCCACTAAATGTAGGTCAACGTTGGCTAATCTGACTTGCAAAATCTCGATAGTTGTTTTCAGAATAGCTGATATATCCTAACAGCGGACGGGTGCATACAGTATTCAAGAATTGTAGAAAACTAAGTCAGAGTTGGTGTGTACAAAAAGGTTCCATAGCCTATACTGTGAAGTCCTATGACTCAGTGGGGGGTTGAACCTCCCAATACCCCGCAACTTATACCCAGGGCGTATGTTCATAATTGCATGTTGCACCGGCACGTTGTCCCATAGAGAAGGATATGCCTAATTTGCCTATACAGGTTGTGGTGCATGCGTTTCATATGAAGACTATAGTATGTTCAAAGCAAGACTGTCTATATTATGATATAGAATGAGATTTTCTGTCATCATGCAGTTTGACTTGTCTGAAAAACAAGTCGGTCGAGTGGATGGCCGTATCTTCTGTTCGTTCGTTCGACCTGTAAACACATCGATCACACACATAGTCGACAATCACAGCAATGGATACAGAAACGTCACACATACGATCAAGACATTCTACCTCACTGAAAAACTGTTCATCCAAATCGTGTGGGGTACGGTTTACAACGGTATGCTGCACAAAGTATTTATTATAGTCTCAAGTAGCCTAGGCCTATTGCAGCATATATACATTCCTCATGCGATCTGAAAGGGTCAACTCCTGGTCCATTCGACTCCATTGTGATATTATAATTTTTTTTATTATTATCAGGTAATACTTCTATTAAAGGCATGATTACTGCGGGACCGACGTGTCGATTAGGTTCAGGTTTAGGGGTCGTGATCGAGGGTTGGTTAGGGTTAGGTTAGACGTCGTGATGGTCGGTTAGATCAGGTTAGGCGTCGTGAGAGTCGGCTAGGGTTAGGAATAGGGTTAGTGTCGTTATTCGACTATAAGTTTGACTATAAGTTTGCCTTATTAAAAACATTATAATTACAGTGTCTACACATTACGGTTAATGATTACACTACCGAATGAAGTATGAAAAATAAATATTGAACCAGATTCGATCACATAGCAACGATGTAGGCCTATATGTTTCACGCGTCTTGTAAGCTAAACCGGAAATAAGCTGCTGAGAGCAAAAATATTGTTATAGCGGCGCCAAAACGGCGGCGCCAAGACGTACATTGTACCAACACATTCATATCTCATGCGTGATCTTGTCTATAATTATATCTGCAGGAGCAATGGTCATCCGAAAGCACATAGAGCTACCATTAGTGTCTCCAGAAGCACTTGATCTGTTTAAAACGGAAGTCGTTTATGGCGTCGGAATTCCCGCTTTCATCAAAGTCCACGGTATATTTCGATTCTCTACAGAGTACAGTAATCAAGTGTTACTGTACATTGTACAATGTACAATTTAGGCCTACATAGTACATAGTCAGTAAAATGAATCAGTAGCCTATAGCCTATAATCAGAATCAGAATAATGGCGCCACAGAAAATCTAAGATTAAATCAAATTAGAAAAGACACTTCTGCATAATAACATAATAATTGGCAACGTGACGTTTATGTTGCTGAAAGACAACTGATGAGATTCATGCGTTTTTTTATATAGAGCCCTAATTGGCTAATTTTTTGTAGAGATCCTTTGTTACCGTATTCTTTTGTAGCGATCCTTTGTTATCGTATTTTTTGTAGCGATCCTTTGTTACCGTATTCTTTGTAGCGATCCTTTGTTATCGTATTTTTATAGCGATCCTTTGTTACCGTATTCTTTTGTAGCGATCCTTTGTTACCGTATTTTTGTAGCGATTCTTGGCTACTTCGCGTGGGTCTTTCTGACCGGATGTGCGATGATTGTAGCGCGTCACTGTCGCCAGATACTAACCAGCAAAGTCGCTGGAATGGCTCTTTGGTTCCAGGTATTAACTGTCACCCATCACTGCATCACTGCATCAGTTCAGTAACTTCAGTTACGATTCATTTGTGTGCCACGGTGCATTCTTGTTATGCATAATAAGCATCACTATTTTAAACAACTAACTAAATTCGTCAGAATGCGAAATATCGTAATCATATTATTAAGACAGGGTAATTTTTAAATTAGATCTACTGGATGTTTGAATTCCCGAGTGAAAATTTTGAACAGATAGTATGATGCAGGCGTGTTAACTGTAAAGGAAATTTCAAGAAGTTTGGCGAATCTATGCAGATGAGAATGTGAAACTGGATTTCAAGTTAAGCCGCAGTTGTTTCTGTTTAAGATCTATCTTCTGACCAAAAGGGAGAGTGAATAGAGATGATTTGAAATCGAAACCGCTTATTGCAGTAATTGAAAATAATTTCCAATACAGACGGCGCTTATAGCCTTATAGGCCATCGCATATAGGCCTAACCGTAACGTGGTACTATGCCACGTAACGATGCGCTTATACAGCGCCTTTCAGTGACCTCCCAAAAACACTGCTTTCATGGTAAAGCGCTTTTAAGTGGTAAGTGAATAAAAACCTGAACTATATGCGGGTATAGGCTATATAGACCTACTATAGGCCTAGCTGTTGGCTAATTTGGCTTAAACGTTGTTGTTTCAGTTGCATCGTGTATTCATGTTCATAGCAGCTGTATCCACTTCTGTCTTGATAATCGTAATCTTTGCATCGCTTGGTGAATGGTCTCAGGTGAGTAGAAGACAATCAACAATCACCACTTCACTTTGGTCTTGTTTTTCCATCATGCAGAACATCATAGTAAACAATTTAAAGACGAGACTGAATCAAAAGCGACTAAGAAACGAATGCAGATCGTCGTTAAATAATTGCTCTACAAAGTCTACAGACTTCAGATTGCGATACTTTGATTGCTACATATACGAACTTATAATTTATTACAAGCGCAACCACCAAATGTCGATCTGTGATCAGCTTCTGAAGAAGAATTGAAAGGTTACAGAGCAGTTGTACGACTGTTGGTTCTACCTCACCCCGTTGAAAACGACTATCGGTTCCACCTCACATAAAAATAGCCTGTAGGCTGGTTCCCGAATCTAAAATTAGCATGTAGTGTGGTTCCTGATTCTAAAAATAGCATGTAGGCCTAGGTTGGTTCCCGAATCTAAAAACAGCATGCGGTCTGGTTTCCGATTCCAGACTTGTTGTCCTCGAGACCAAAGTCTTGGTCTCGAGTGCGCTCGAGTTCGGTTTTAAAAGACTTGGTCTTGGTCTTGGTCTTGAGGTTCAAAGTCTTGGTCTCGGTCTTGAGGGCCAAAGTCTTGGTCTTGATCTTGGTCTTGAGGTTCAAAGTCTTGGTCTTGGTTTTTCAAGACCAAGACCAAGACCTGCCTTCACGATAGTATCATAATTATATTATAATAATAACTAATAAAATTATAATTATATAGTAGAAAATGAAATCATGGTAGGCCTATAATATGGCAGTTCATGTATAGGCCTAATACAATATAATAAACAGCAACTAAAAACTATAATTTTGTCAAATTTTCTGAGGAAAATTATTTTATTTCTGGGCGCTTTCTCCGCTGAAAATGTCCAGATACGCCATGGCAGGATTTTAAAAAAGACTCACGATTTCTAAATTTATATCCAGTGCTTGAAAAGATGCTATGCCAGCAACTTCAGCACCCGTAGAACGTATTTTTTCGCATGGTGGAATTTTCAAGAGGCCACACCGGGCACGCCTTGGTCAGAAAATTCTGAGTGAATTGGTTCTGTTAAAATGTAACAGCCATTTGCAATAACATTGCACATAATCACATAAAGAAGTTTTGTAGGCACGAACTGAACTCGGAATTCTCTGCAGTTTGGTTAAAGAGTTGCTTTGTTTGAATAAAATACGTTTTCATTAAGATAGCAGAACCTGCATTTTCGCAAGGTCTTGTCTTGGTCTTGAGACCAAAAGTCTTGGTCTTGTCTTGGTCTTGAGCCCAAAAGACTTGGTCTTGGTCTTGAGGTTCAAAGTCTTGGTCTTGGTCTTGAGGTTTGAGGTCTTGACAACAACACTGTCCGATTCTAAAAATAGCCTGTAGGCTGGTTGACCGATTATAAAATTTGCCTTAGGCTGGTTCCCGATTCTAAAAATAACATGTAGGCTGGTTCCCGATTCTACAAATAGCCTACAGGCTGGTTCCCGATTCTAAAATAACATGTGGACTGGTTCCCGATCCTAAAAATAGCCTGTAGGCTGGTTACCGATTCTAAAATACAAAATAGCCTGCAGACTTTTACCGTACTTTGCATTTAGCCCTTCGACGGTTGGTCCTATTTTCGAATTCTAGTGTTCCCGTGAGAAATCGACGATTTGTTGTTTGGATAATTAGACCTCAAAAATGGTCTTTTATGAGTTGAATTACACACGCACCTATAAATAACCGACCATTTAGGCTATTGAGCGCCATTAAGAAGGACCGATAGGCTCCCGTGTAGGCTATAGAAGGTCAGACTCAATGCATGACAGTGATAATTCTGCGTCTTTTAAAGATATGCAGAGAAGAAGAGATGTCTGATTTATGAATCGCCTTTGTCCGTGTTTTTATTTGTAAAGAGAGCGACCACACATGCCATTTTGGGTCTGACTACAGCGAGTCTGGCAGTGGTTCAGATCATCTTCGGAATGCTGCGTCCAGGGTTAGACTCCAGTCGACGTCCAATGTTCAATTGGTTTCACAGAGTCATGGCAATCGGCGCTCAGTCACTCGCTGGTAAGCTCAGAGATAAACATAACAAAATGTCATCTTGTCATCTTGCACCTGGATTTCCATTCTATCCTATACTTGAATTTGACTGTTTTGCAGTAAAGCTGTCTTTAATGCTTCATCTCGGCTCAGAGCTCGATTTTCTCACATTGCACATAAAAATAATTATCTATACACAATTATAACATAACATGATTATAGCATAAATAATCTATATATAATTATATATAATATATATAGCAATATACATGTAGACAAGCATAATTATTTTGCTTAAAAGCTTGACTGGCTATCTGTCACTGAACGCATCCAATACAAGATCCTTCCTTATGTTCCCGACCTCAGCCTCGGCTAAAGAGGAGATCTTTCATTCATGCTCAATTGCTCATCGCCACCAGAGGACTGGCGTCAGGAACTGTTGATATAAATTTTTATGGGGCGCGGCGGTGTAGTGGGTATGTTCGTGGCCTTGCAGCCGAAGGGCTGCAGGTTCGAATCCACCTCAAGTCACCGCGTAGGGACCTTGGGCAAGTCCTTCACTCGCAATTGCTCAATGTTTCGGCGTGAAATTCCGATGCAGTGTCCGCGCTGTAGTCGGAAGCGCCTCTGGGTAGAAAGCATGAAGGGGCGCTATAACAAGTGCACATACATATAGAAACAAATACGAATATTTTCGAAACGATTAACAAATGCTGGTCTTTCACAGTGGCCACCCTGATTCTTGGAGCTGAGATTGACCTGCTGCCGAAAGATTTGTCCTACAGTCTGATCGTCATCATCGTCGTTTCACTGGCAGTTCTTCTCTTCTTTGAGTTGGCGCTGGAGTGCATCGGACTCTTCAACTATAAGCCAGGTGAGAGATTAGACGACTATTCGAATTGACAACAAAGACATCATTGACCCGATTAATAATAATTATTATAAAGACAGGAAAGCTTATTATTCTATTGCACATCAGAACGAATGGTCAATTATAAATAACTCGTCTGCAGATCCAACCTGCAATACGCAGTGGTCCTAAAAGCGTGGCAACTGCTGTTTTGTTATTAATATCTCTAAACTTCAACGTTTCACCTCATTTACGTATTATGCGCTGCTTAGTTCTTACATTATAAACAGCTGCTGTATGTTTATTATAAGCTTAGTGTAGAAGGTCTATAGGCCTACCAGGCTACCACTATACCATATAATGTTAATATAGGCTAGATGCACAATTTAATAACATCATGTGGCATGTGTCCAACGGCTTTTATATAATAGTGCTGATAAATTGTAAATTTCAGTGATCGAGGCGACACCTGTCGATAACGGACAACTTCAGATGGAGACGGAGAGGAAGAGTGATGCTTCAGGGTCGAAGGCAGCAGCGCTGGATTCTGCTAAGCGCTTCATTCTCTTTCTGTTCGCGCTGTCAGCGCTGGCCTCGTTGATCGTTTTCATCATTTACATTTGCATGGGCGGAGAATTAGGGGGGACAGAAGGGACAGAGGGGTCAAGGGGGACAAAGGGGACAGAGGGGACTACAAGGGCGACAGAGGGGACAGGGAGTACGGTCTCCCTCCCTGCATCTGTCCCCTCCAATCGTTAAGTGTTAGGACATGTAGCCTACACTTCATGAACACTGTGGTGACGTTATAGCGTTAGAAGAATTAGATCTTTGAACAAATGACGAAATGACAAAAAGTCATCAGCTATTTTGACAGGGAAATTTTTTATGTTTTATGTTTTTGGATGAAATTTTGACCAAATGACTAAATAAAAAAGATCGTCAGAAATTTTGGTCGGCCAAAAAATGTGAAATTGCGTCTCAGCCATTCGTTCGCCCAAAATCTCGCGTCCTTCCTTCGGCCACTCGTTCATCCCTCGCAATTTGTAGACCAAGTCTCCGCCCATGTACATTGTACAATGTACACTGTATAATGTACAATGTACATTAGCATCGTCTTATCTGACAAGCAGCTGTGTCATCGACACTCTTCGATACAACATATTATTAGACCTAACATTATGACTTAGTATGACCAACAACCCGGTGGCACATAATATTATAGCATGATCATGTGGTAACGGAGTTGAACTGTGTGATCGTTCTGCATTGCCGATGAGAGCAATTTCGACTGTTAGCGATGCAAAGGTGTCTGCCTATACTGGCCACACACACAGTCATTGGCTCTTCTATCTGATGCAGCGTACACGTACATGTAAGAGGTGTGGGGGGGTGCAACGGGCTTCGTTTCAAGCCCACACGAGTAAGAAAGTCTCCAGCATCCTTACTAATCAATTTATACACCAGCTGCAGAACAGGTTGATGAGAAATAAATACCAGCGCTTTACCTTAGCGACGTCTACCTTATCTGACAGATATATTTAATGCGTGTATTGCCATTCTGCCAAATGTAACTTCTGCTAGTAGCTCAGACTGTATTATAGATAGCCTAATTGGAATATGTTCACATCTTGTGCCTGGACACCATTTCTAGAAGATGCATGTAATGTGTACGCGTGCAATTTCCTAATGTGCATTGAGTCGCATATATTTAGGGCCTTAGGCTTACTCGTATGTACCGAGCTCTTTTGATAACCATTGACCATTGCATCTGTAATGCTAGGCCTATACAGTATAATATGCATGCGTTTGCGCTTGCAGGACGAAAATACTATCCGGATGTAAGCAGTGGATGTGGTGATAATATGTAGTCTTATTTGAATAAAAATCTTTTTCAAAGTTCCGTTGATGTTAAGCTGCAAGTGAGTTTCAGTAGGCAGATTAATTTCATTTAAAAAAAATGGTTAGGTGTCGATGAAATTATCGATCACAAAACGTGCTATAGTTGCCTTTTATATGTCAGCCTTATCGCATATTGATAGCAGCTAACTTTGCTCTCTTCTTCTCGATTCTATATTTTAGATAATCATGGTCTGCTTCTGTGGGACAGTATTTTGTCTGTCTGCTTAATTCACCTCAGTGGATTCGCAAGTAAAAAATAGGTTTACACGTAGAGGTTTCATAGTAGGTTGCACTAGGTGCCGCATGCGACCATTCGTTACATTCAGCACATCTCAAAATCTACTATATTGTATTTTCAGCCTAAAGACTGATTTTAGAATTTAGTTTATTTTCAAAGCCAATAAAGAAACGTTTTTGAGTACAGGCTAAAAATTTATCAATATTTCTTTAGTATAGCATTGTCACATCGAATGTTTCTTCATCTTCACGAGTTATAGGCATTGCACAGACTGTCCTCTAAGTCTAAGATGGGCTACCGAACGTTGTCCCATATAATATTCTACAAATAGCTTAAACGCGTGCTATTAAAGTAAATTACATTGAATTGCACTTTAATCGAAGGGATATTGACTGAAGAGCATGCTGCTAATACGAACGCAGTCATTCTTCACTATTCTAATAACATTGCAGTTTCTACTGTGCTATTGCAACTGATCAAAAAGTAGGCTAATGGTATAGCTTTAGGCTATATTTAATCAGTTTGCACTTCCGTCTCAGTTAGATGTCTATTCTTTCTAGATAACAGATTAACAATAATTATTTCTATAGACAGTTTCTTCTGACCATGAATAGGCCCTAGGCCTAATTGTTATTCTGTAGACAGAAACATATAAGGTATATAGGCTTATAGTCTAACCTATAGCTATTCGCACGATGTCCCGGCTTAATTAACAATCGCACATATAAAATTTAATAGCAACCTCCATTTAGCATTTTTCGGTAAAGAGGATCACATAATATTATTATAATCATTATCACGCTAACAGTAAACCAGTGAGCCTCTATTGCTCTCGACTTGATTAGTTTCCTAGCATTCGATTCTCTACGAAAGGCAGCGTATACACGGAAATTCTAAGAATAGTCTACTTCAAACAGGTAGCCTAGCGGGTAACAGGTAGCGGAAGTGTAGCCTAGGTCTTAACAAAGCATAAGCTTATGTTAATGCCAGCAAGTATAAATAACAAGCAAACAATATTCAAGAAATTAAATAATAAATATTTGAATGGTTTCCAGAGTTTGGATATCTAGTGGTAAAACTTTGGAGATCGAATTTGCGAGGGTTATTGGTGCCCTCTTTAAATGAGATTACGAATATATTATTATTATCATATGTAGGCCTATTATATGTTGCAGTCTATAGCAAGATTTATATGCATCAATGATAGACCTGCTATTGAGCTACCGGCACCTAGATTGCAAAATAGGAAAATTGCTCGCCTATATAATTATGTGCATCAGTATGCACTGCAGAACCGAGAAAACTGTAGGCCTACTGAGCATGAGCAATCCATGATTCATAATGCAGATAATTATATCTGCAATTAGGTCAGAGCCGCAAGGTACACGCATATAAAAGAATTATATTAACCTTCAAGGTAGACTTATGTTCAACGCGTCGCAACTTGTTTAGTTCAATTTAGTCTGTATTCAATACAATATAGCATCTAAGATTTATATTCAGAGATCAATCTATAGACACCGAAAAGCTACTATGCTATACAAAGTTAAACTGCAAGATGAGAAAAGTAGACGTTCATTTTCTATTTCAATTGAATTGGTGACCAGAGAAACTCATCTTTAGAGTTTTATTATATTTTTCATCCAAGAGCTATAATTATTAGAATTACTTTCTAAGAAATGCATTCTATCGTTAGCGAACTTTCCAGAATTGCACTTGTAAAAGAACGTCCTGATATGCCATCC
Organism: Lumbricus rubellus; assembly: GCA_945859605.1. NCBI lineage: Eukaryota > Metazoa > Annelida > Clitellata > Crassiclitellata > Lumbricidae > Lumbricus > Lumbricus rubellus. The sequence goes on along the minus strand of OX243820.1, from coordinate 13,632,156 downwards.
GGCCACCATGCAGTTTGGACTATTATAATAGCCTAGGCTAAATTGGTCGCACGTTGGCTACACAGCTGCAGATCCCAATGATCTGTGTTATCACACAATGTCGTTAAACTACGCTCCATCTAGGCTATATCATTTCTGCTGCGATATTGAATGCTTGCATTTAGTAAAAACTGCAAATCTAGGCGTGCATCGATTAAATAACCGACACGCAAATTGAAACGATGTGGTGAGCAGAAGAGTGGACTGCTTCGTTAGCGATTGATATGACGCAAGTTCTAAGCAAACGAGAAACGAAAAGAACAAAACTAAGTCTATACGCGAATTAATTGTGCAAAATTGCAGCTGAAAGTGATGGACGGATGCTGATGCTGTTGATGATAAATGACCAACAGCAGCAGCAGCAGCAGCAGCAACGTCTGTATCCGGAAGAAGTTGCCTACAGACAGACTGCCACTCAACGTTGCAGTGTAGTCCATGAACGTTTGGTGAATGATGACGGTGGTTAGTAGTATGTTTCCTTTTCTATCCATCCTCCTGGTGCCCTACGCATCAGATAACGACGACTTTCGTCGTAGATGAAAATGACCACCATGAACGGCATCGGTGCCATCCACCAGCTCCACCTGCACACAAAGCAAAAGCAATTATATATATGGCATAATTATATTGTACATAATATATGCCCATATCTTTGCACACACAGTAGACTACTAAGAGCATACTTATTATTTGCATTAGAGTCTAAGTCTGAAGAAACTCTCCGTTTCCGACTGCTTTAGCTCACGATCTATCGATCCCTTAATTAATTCAATTCACTGCCTTGTATTGTATTGTATTGTATTGTATCTAAGCATTTATAAAGCACCTCTATAGTAGGGTGAACCGTTCAGAAGCGCTCGCAGTGCGCAAGACCCAGCGAGAATTAGAAGCAGGTTTTGAGAAGAGAAAAAGAAGAAAGAGAGATTGCCAGGCAGATGGGTGTAGAGTGAATAGAACGGGAAAGCGCATATATATATATTATATATATATATCATCATCATCAAGAACCGAGGGACCAGTGCCCGTAGGTGCCCGCTGCCATCCTCAATATTCCTCGCCATTTTTGTCGTTCCATCGCCGCATGTGTATATACTGGCATTAGGTTTCAAGCGTGTTTCCTTTTTGCTGTCAGCGTATCGCCACACATCTGACAAACCCTTTTTGGGGAGTTGATTGCCGCCCACGTTAGCCAGCTTTTCAGGGTTCCTGAAATATATATATATATATATATATATTCTAATGAGAAGGACCAAATGAATGATCGAGACTGAACCCTATAGCCGTTCTATAGACCGACGAACCAAGAGGATTAGTCATGATCAGCTGGTGCGCAATGTCGCACATTGCTCGCTTGCGCTTGCTTAACAAAACTATGTCATATTATTATCAACAATGATTAGTGTACGTCGATCTCCAACATGGCTTACTTGAGCGGATACATTCGCAATCCTCTGTCCAATCCGGGACAGTAGGCCATGAAGGCAGCGAGACATGTCTCGAAGAACAATCCGAACGTCAGATGGTGGTTTCTGAAACACGACAAAAAACGATTCGTTGATTTATTACTCATAATTAGAATGAATTTATTTCGTAAATTCATGACAACGAACGCCTTGCTATAGGATTAAGTCTTGACACTATACTTATAGCGACTTAAGACGTGTGAAGAGAAACGATCAGACACAGTGTGAAATTTTACGTATACCAGAACATTTCTTCAAAAAAGATGGTGCTAAATAAAAACAACACAGGTGGCCAAACAAATTATGACGACAGGCAGTGAGGTCACTGAGGTGCCAATGAATATATCTTAGTGGCAATGCAGAATACTGTTCTTGACGCCTTTAGATGATGTCAGTTTGGTTCAATGAATTCTTTGTTTTTAATTCTATCGTACATAATAATTATTTTGTACTGTCATCATCGGCTTTGATGTCACATGATGATGTTAAACTTTTGAACAGTAGGCCTACCAGGTAATAGTAATAACAGTGACGTGTACAATCGATCAAAACCGGCCTCTGCAGTGTACTGAGGAAAGGAAGGCAGCTACCTATAGGTCCTATAGGGTTCCAGACAACATGACAAATGTTTCAAAAATATGTTGCTCAAACGTTTCGCAGAGTAGTGTAGCATATCTCGGAAATCGGCATAAAAAATAAAAAGTATGATAGACAATTCGACAAATTATTTAGATAAGAAGTGGACAGTGATGACGTGTGAGCTGTATACTTACTGCATGCCTTGATGTACGACGGAATTCCTTCGAGTCTTACAGATGATGAGATCCGTCCACTGTACGATCACGATCGACATAAAGAAAGCCGTGTGACACGTAAACTCAAGCACCTTCCTCTGAGCGTACGTCTGAGAAATAAAAAGAAACAATGTCGTACAACACATGTATACATGCCATGAATTCATCATTTATATGCCCACTCATGATGTGCACTCATATTGTACGCGTCTGTGACTTGTATACTCATGACATCCACAATAATGATTTTGACCACTTACATCACGTAGGGTATACCTCGGTTGGTCAATATAGGCCTATACAAAAGCATCAAATTACATGATGTCACAAGGTGTGAAACTACACATGTCTGATAAACAGTATGAATAGGTCTATAGTTTTTTTACAATGAATATAGGCTTATACGCAATATTCAGTATACATTGTAGACCTGCTACTGGCAAACATTAAACGTCGACACAATCGACGTGCGAATAGATTGTAAAGATTATAATCTAATTATTTTGACCATTTTCCTGCTGTTTGTTAACAGCATTTGAAGGAAACTTTCATAGTCTTGCAAGTGACCATAATCTTTGTCTTGTATAGGCTATACATGTATATATAATTATATAGACTATATATATACAATTATATATATATATATATTATACTGACCCATTCCTGTCCATATGAGTCGCTGAGGTTGTTGACGGCTCTCGAATCCCATTCCTTCCTCAATCCAAACAATCGTTCCGGACGAAATCCATTCTCAGCCATGATGACGAAGTAGGTAAAGAATCCACCGGATGCCTGAATCATTCCGATCTGACCATACGCCATTCCTATCAACCTTAATTCAACGACCATCATCATTATGATGATGCATTGACACACACATGCACACAGCCACATAATAATTGAATACATAAATACAATCTAGACCTAATTGTCATCAGATCCTGGTGCCTGACGTTTGGGGGCGATGGTTACGAATAAATGATCTCCATTGTCCTTGGGTCATTTGTCAGGTCCACTTAATAACACAGTGCTAGTCAAAACTGTTGGCCTGCAGCGTTCATGCACTTAAAAGCGGATGTCAAAAATGATATGCAGAATGTTTATTCAAGCCAATAGCTATAGTTGCAGTGTTTTAATTTCTGGTAGGCCTATACGTAATGTTATAATGAAGAAAAGCCAAACAGAATTTGGAAAAACAGTAAGATTTGCCACTCCATCTGAAAACCGTTTAGACAGACAGACAGACAGACGTACAGACATACTGACACTGTCTGACAGACAGATAAATAGACAGACAAATAGACAGACAGACAGACAAAGACAAAGACTGATGAAGCAAAAGAGGCGGATAGGGATGGCGGCACATGATTCTCATTTGCACGATATAGGCCTATTGCCATTTCGGAGGCGGGCATTCATTTAGGTGTTAGTTAGTAAGGTGCTTTATTTCACTGAGGATTTGTCAAAATTGTCATCAGATGATGGAGGACCTCTTCATGTTAGTAAGTCAGTGTCATATGTATATATATAGTATATACATGTACGTAATTTATATAATCTATATAATATACATGTACGTAATTTATATATATACATATGTACGTAATTTATATATATTTATGTATATATGTATGTATAGCCTACCTGTCATTGACGAGTTTGTCATGAATTGGATCGCGTGGCATCCGCTTCATGATGTCACTCTCGGCCTGTTCGTATGCGAGTGAGATTGCTGGAACAAGGTCGGTTCCAAGGTCAATGCAGAGGATCGTTATGGTTCCAAGCGGAAGTGGAACATCGGCGAGAATGAAGATGAGGAACGGAGAGATCTCAGGAATGTTACTCGTCAACGTGTAAGCAATTGACTTCTTCAGATTGTCGAAGATTAACCGACCTACAGAATATTCAATAAACAATAAGCAGTCATCACTATATATCATCTGTATCGTCCTCATCCTACATTGCCATCATCATCTTCATCGTCATAGTCGTTGCCATCGTCATCATCATCGTCGTCATCGTCATAATCATCATCATCGTCGTCATCATCATCATCATCGTCGTCGTCATCATCATCATCGTCGTCATCATCATCATCATCATCATCATCATCATCATCATCATCCTCATTTACACTTTACAGCACCATCATCACATCACACAAGGTGAGAATATTATTGCAAGGAGTTGATGAGTAATGGGTTCAACCCCTATAGTCGTTCTTAGGACCTACCAGTAAAGACTTCTCTTCACGCCCCAACTCCATGTGGATCATCCTCTCTGTTGTTTTTCTGCAATTCCTTGGGCGATTAGTCAGTATTTGACGACTGTAAGAGGTTTGTTCATAGGCGAGTGAGATGGCTGGCAACAAAGTCGATTCCAAGGTCAATGCAGAGGATCGTGATGGTGCCTGAAGGGCGCCTTTGGTAGGCCATAAGAAATGCGACTTTGCAATGCATGCGCTGAGAGACTTTTATATAAATGATATTCAATTAGGTGTTTTCGAGACCAAAGGTTATGTAATGGGCTGATGGTGTCTTGGAGTTTTAGTGACCACGCAATGTGGACTGGAAGTCAGAGGCTGCTAAAGGCCTAACATGAATTTAGATTTGTGTATATATATATATATTATGTACATGAATTTAGATGTGTGTGTATATATATATATATTATGTACATTATATATCGTTTACCCTCTTCAACTCCTGTCACAATTGATGCAAAGTTGTCATCGAGTAGAATCATGTCAGCCGCTTGTTTACTCACATCCGAACCAGCGATTCCCATTGCCACGCCTACACAAATATAGTACACATGTACCACATGTAGGCTATACAACAGATGTAGGCAGGACCAGATTGAACAGAGTGAGGCCCTATAGGTAATTTCAATTATTAGGCCACACTTGAGGATAAAAACATGGGTAGGCTATAATGCATAGTTGTTTAAAACGTTTTTTTCGTTTTTTATTCGCTCCAAAAAACCGTGGTTGTTTTCGTTTTTTTATTTTTCCCATCGTTTTATTACGTTTCTTTATTTTTTATGTAACGCTATTTATTTATTTTCTGTCTCTTATTATTATCCTTAATTTTATTTTTTCCTGATATTCCTTACGTTTTCAGCCCAATCTCAGGATTTCAGACAACTGGTGTCGTTATTTAAATGTTTAACGTCATAATTTAAGAGATACATGTAGTAAATAAACAAGGGTTTTATGTCTAAAATGCAGTTTAGGATGTAAAAAGTCAAATTATTTTCCGTTTCCGTTTTCTGTCGTTTTTTTCGTTTTTTTTTATTTTTTTGAATAAAACGACGTTTTTTCCGTTTTTTATTCCGTTTCCATCGTTTTTTTACATCTATGCTATAATGCTAATTGCTAGATCTAAGTATAATGCATATTCCACCAGTGATCCATGTTTGATGTACTACTGTTAGTCTCTAACGAGCCGAATTGTAATTGTTACACTCCCGTTATCCCAGTTTTTTGTTATCGTAAACAATAATCTCCAAATTTCTGAAGCGCTAATCGAAAGACAAGCGCGAGGCACCAGCTTATTCACGAGCGCTGCGTTGCGTCAAAGGGTTGAGTACCGCAGTCCAAAGGTGGTCCGGGTTTTCATGCTATAGGGTAAAGACCCCAAGGGTGAGCAGCCTCCAAATGTGAGCATCCCCCTATATTTCACAAAATCATCATATTTGGTGGCGTCACACGGCGAATATCCATGGTAGTAACCATAAGCACACCAGAAAACGTTTAAATATACTTGTTGACACTCTTTTCGAAAGATGTAAATTATTTGAAACAAAATGATGCAAATGATCTTATTTTTCATTTTTCGTAAATAATCGATAACTTAGTCGTGTGTTTGGCCATGGTATAGCTACTGGTATTGTTCGAATCTGTTTAATGTCCACTTTAACAGTGAGCGATAATAAGAGATTTTTCTAGTGCCGTTTATTTACAAGAATTTTTTTCTCATACTGACTGCCTGTACCATAATGTGAGCACCAAAGGAGTTCCGCATTGTGAGCATATGGTGCTCACATTATGGCCATCAATTTTACTACACTAGAAGCACTAAAACAGTACCGCAATGTGAGCATCGTGCTCACATTAAGGACATTATTTTTTTTACTATATTAGAAGTGACAGGAAGTTTAAACTGAGAAATTGCATGGCAGGGCATGGCAAGGTATGGCATGGCAAAGAATGGTATGGCACGGCATGTTATGGCATGGCATGGCATGGCGTGTTATGGCATGGCATGGCGAGGCATGGCGAAGCATGGCATGGCTTGCATGGCGAGGCATGGTATGGCATGGCAAGGCATGGCTAGGCTTGGCATGGCAAGGTATGGTATGGCATGGCATGGCATGGCATGGCGTGGTAAGGCATGGCATGGCATGGCAAGGCATGGCAAGGCAAGGCATGGCAAGGCATGGCAAGGCATGGCAAGGCATGGCAAGGCATGGCAAGGCATGGCAAGGCATGGCAAGGCATGGCAAGGCATGGCAAGGCATGGAATGGCAAGCATGGTATGGCAGGGTCATGCCATGCCTTGCCTTGCCTTGCCATGGCATGGCATGGCTTGCACGGCGAGACATGGCATGGTATGGCATGGCGTGGCGCTGCCCTGCCATGCCATTACATGCCATGCCATACCTTGCCTTGCCTCGCCATGCAAGCCATGCCATGCCTTGCCATACCATACCTTGTCATGCCATGCCTTGCCAAGCCTTGCCATGCCATGCCATACCATGCCTTGCCATTCCATGCCTTGCCATGCCATACCTTGCCATGCCATGCCTCGCTATGCCATGCCATACCATGACATGCCATGCTATGCCATGCCATGCCTCGCTATGCCATGCCATACCATGACATGCCATGCTATGCCATACCATGCCTTGCCATGCCATGCCATACCATGCCATGCCTTGCCATGCCATGCCTTGCCATGCCATGCCATATGATGTTCTCAGTCCTTCCTTTGATTGCATAAAATAAGTGCAAAATGTGAAAATAACTGTTTTTTAGCCTTGTCCACAATAATATGAACATTACTGTAAATATAATGCAAGATAGTGCAATATTTGTTTGTGCTCACATTAAGTTATGGCACCCTAATGTGAGCACTTTTTTCAAAATTTTATTTTTATTATAAAAAATATAATGTCAATTATTTTAATTTATAATGGTTATATGTTGTATAGACATATATTGTACCTACCTATTGCAACTATCAGAAGTCTGCTATATTCTATCAGTTTCCTACAATTTCAAAATTTCGTTAAGGTGCTCACCTTTGGGGTCTTTACCCTACACTGCCCATAGGCCTACAAGGCCCTACATACTAAAAAATCACAAGTTTCACATCGACGTTTTTTGTTGTGGTTTGGTGCTGCCAAATCGGGAGCACCTCTGAGGAATTTCTCCTCAAGTGGCGCTATATAAATTCATTGGTATACGATTACAGAGATGAGAGTTCATCGCATATACCGATGTCTGCTTTCTTGAGAGCCGGTGAGTCATTGACCCCGTCTCCAGTGACGGCTACGATGGCCCCCTGGCGTTGACATCCCTCGACGATGATCAGCTTCTGTTGTGGTGAGGTTCTGGCGAAGACGATCTCCGTGTGGTATATTAGAATGTCGTCGATCTCTGATGGAGCCATGTCACGCAGGTCAGAACCATGGATGACGCACGCCTTCGCCTCTCTATAGCAACGAACCACAGATGATTATCTAGCGCTATCATTCGATGGGACTCTATAGTGACAGTCCATGGGTTTATACCCTGCAGGGGCCAGAGGTGGCTTTAAACTGTTCTGTCTGCCGCTTTTATGAAGCTTTTTTAAACGAAAAATTTAATGAAAATCAAATTCAATTTTTAGCTGACTGTTTAATTGGCATGTTGGATGAAAATAAATGCAAAGGTCGCTCGCATGTCTGAGTGCAGTCACTGCGGTGTTTTGGATTTTGTATGTCGCGCAGTCTACTTTTCTATATGAATTCTCGTCCAATAAAAAAATGTGACCAGGACACACATAGTCGACTTATACATGAGCATCAGTTGAGTGCAATTAAAGCCTAGTTATTGCCGACCGTATAGTTGCATGGCAGTGTATACTGCAGTGAGATCAATTAAGAGACAGAGAGACGCAGACAAAGACAGAGACAGAGTGGGTGGGACAGAGAAACAGAGAGCTAAAGAGACAGAGACAAATAGAGTGAGTGAGATACATGTAGATACACATAGACAGGACACATACAGATATACATGTAGATAGGCTATATGCAGAGACAACCAAACTTACCAAAGTGAGTGAGACAGAGGGATATACAGAGACAACCAAACTTACCAAAGTGAGCGAGACAGAGGGAAAAAGAGATAGACATAGACAGACAGAGAAACAGATAGCTGCTACCAGACAGACAGACAGATTCAGGCATAGAAACACAGATACTCAGAGACACACGCAGAAGGGTATATGTTATGTTACAACGGACCGTGGGTTGATCTGTTTGACGTCTCTTCCAGTTCGTGCAGCGATGTCTTCGATCGTTTCGTTGTTTTCAGAGATGATTCCAACTCCTTTCGCGATCGCTTTCGCTGTGATCGGATGATCTCCAGTGATCATGATCACCTTGATTCCAGCCGATCGACACTTGGACACGGCATCCGGAACAGCTGCCCTCGGAGGATCGATCATCGACATGAGACCAACAAACCTGAGGCCAGTCAGAGGAAAGTTCTCTTCGTCTGCATCGAAGGGGAACCCGATGGGGAACTCTTCCTCGGGCAGGAAGTAGTCGCAGAAGCCAAGCACCCTTTCGCCCAGTCCTCCGAGTTCCATGTAGGCCTGGTTGAAGGCATCTCGTCGCTCCTCCGTCATCGCCTGATCCTCTCCCTCGATGAGGATCGTTGAACATCTCTCGAGGATTCTCTCTGGAGCGCCTTTCATCACGAGCAAGTTGCGCTTCTTCTTTCCGTCTTGAATTTCGTGGATCGATACCTGCGTCAATAATTATCGATTGATTGATTGAGTGGTTGATCGATTTGCAAAAGATGCTCTAAACTCAATTGCAGATCTTGACTAAAAGTATTGTATGACTGAGTTGCTTATAATATTATAGCATGGTGAATTGGTGAATAGATCGATGGGCAATTGACCTATCTATTGACTCAATAATCAATAGACATCAATGAGTCACTGAATCAGAGGATTGCAGAAGGGATTAATGAGCTGTATAGGCCTATTATATGTGTCGATGTATTAGCGATTCTGTGAACACATATCTAATGCTTATAGCATACGGTATGACAGACTGATTAATTGATTGATTGATTGATTTAGTAAATGAATGAGTGATTGATTGATTGATTTATTGATTGAGTGATTGATAGATTCAATCATTCATTAGGAGTTTGATCGAATGACATATTGAGATAGATTGAGTGATCGACCGACTGAGTGAGCGAATGAGTGATTGATTAAGTGATTGATCGATCGAGTGATTGATTGATCGATTGATTGATTGACGATCACATTCTACTGCTTGACGTCTTTCAATGATAATAGCCTATATTCTCTGACCTGATATTTATTCGTCGAGTTGAACGGAATCTCGCTGATCTTTTTGTTCTGCTGACGAAACTCTCGAACTTTTCCAATCGACAACTCAACGCATTTGAGCAGAGCAGATTCCGATGCATCTCCATTGCACTCACTGCACATTGCACATTGCACACACGTATCAATGTACGAATGACAATGTAAGAATCACGATGAACGAATTAAAATGCGCGAATTAAGATGCGCAAATTATAATGTAAGAATTGTGTAAAAAATGTAAAAATTACAATGTACGACTTGCAGTGTACGAATTACAATGTACATTGTACAATGTATCTGCTGCTGTATTATCTTGCTCGCATACCGTCTGAGAACAGGAACGCCCTCTTGACCGGCGATGAAGTCCGCTCGGTTGCAGAGCATAGCGATACGAGCGAGAGTCACCCAAGTGATCGAACTTCTGTCGTAAGTTGCATCTATGAATTAGCAGAGTCGACAGAGACGATTGAAGTAACAATAGTTTTGACAGGCCCATAATAATCAGCATCAATTTATTAACATCCACAAAGCCACAGGTCTAAGCTGACTCTTTCCTCTTTCTAAAACCAGCCACTAAGTATAGTCGCACGAACAGCATTTCTTTATTCTGCTTCTGTTGCACCAATGATCTAACACCATACTGTATTCGACAATCACTCAATCACTCAATCAATAACTCAATCAATAACTCATTTACTTAATCAATCAATCATTAATCATTTATTCAGTCAATCGCTCAATCAATCAATCACAGCATCAATTGCTTAATAAATCACTCAATCAATAAATTCATTAATCAATCATTCAACTAATTACTCAATCACTCACTCACTGTGTCACTTACAGCATCGCTGAGAGGTTATCACGAATAGGCGCTACATAAGTGTATATTAATTTACGGTTACTGACTGGATTGGTCTTCGCTGGTGTCCGCCTCCACAATACGTTCGTCGAACCACATGTGAGCCACAGTCATCCGGTTCTGCGTCAGGGTCCCAGTCTTATCCGAACAGATGGTGGACGTCGATCCGAGCGTCTCAACGGCTTCCAGGTTCTTCACTAGACAATTCTTACTCGCCATTCGCTTCGCAGTCAACGTCAGACACACCTGCAGCACGCCAACAACATTTATAGTCACACACGATATAATTTCTATTGCATCACAGCAACTATGCAAGTTAGTGCAGCACGTTCCAAAGAAGAAGAAGAAATCAAGGAGAGTATAGTTCCCAGACATCGAGTGTGACGATCATAGCCGGCGCCCGGGCGCCCGCAGATCTATATTTTTGCAAGAGTGGGCAAAATACAATGGCCATGGTTACACTTTTTAGCAAGAGCTCACTTGAAAAATGCAAAGCAGGAGATTAAGAACATTGTCACTTTCCTAAAGGGGAAATTTATTAAAGTTTATTAAATCACGTCATTGAGCACTGAAATAATAAGTAATTTTGTTAAAATGACAGCTTAAAATGTAAATAGGTCTACCATTGCAGCGTAAAAATTAAAAAACTTTTCAACATAATTATTTGGCCTCTATTTCTATAACAGCAATATCTAGGGTTCTAGGCCTATGTATCTGTTGTTGATTGCTACGTTTTGACTGCGAAATCCTAGCCAATAAACAAAAAATACAATAGCCTACAATTATTACTATAATAGAATTGATGGAATTTTTTTATCTTACGGTGACGGTGGCCAGCAGACCTTCTGGTACATTGGCGACGATGATACCAATGAGAAAGATGACAGCGTCGAGCCAATGATATCCAAGGATGAATGCGATGACGAAGAAGGATACACCGAGGAAGACGGCCACTCCTGTGATCAGATGGATGAAGTGGGCAATCTCACGGGCAATCGGAGTCTCGCCCATCTCCAGACCAGACGCAAGGTTGGCAATCCGACCCATCACTGTGCGATCGCCAGTAAACACGACCACACCTCGCGCCGTTCCTATAACAACACAAATCCACAATCTCTTTTAATTCGGTCAGATACAATCAGAGTGTGAACCAGGGCTTAAAGTGTGACAGGACGGTCATGGACGGTGTCCTGGCACTTATTTTTAAATCTCTATGCCGTCCTGCCACTTATTTGGCCAGCACACCTGGAAATGTAAAGGGCGTCCTGGCATTTTTTGGAAAGGTAAGGGGCGTCCAGGCACTTCTTTTTACACTTTTAGCACTGGAGTGAACACAATCATGTAACCTACACTCAAAGGCCCTATATACATATGAACTTGAACTTGTTTATTGATCCCAAGAATATCAAACAGACAATTATGCATTCATAATAGTACACAAAGTGATTAATTACAGTTAACAATTACGATGGTAGGCCTAAAGCTTAGTGTACAATCATTTCTGTGAAATGTAGGGAGCAATAGGCTACCCCAAGGGAGTGATCCCGCTACTGGGGCCTATTTACCAAGGAAAAAAGTCTTTATTATAATATGACAAATGATAATAGATCAGGAAACAGATGGAAATGGGAGTATTTTTGGAATCAATTAAATAGTAGCAGTGGGATGCGCTTGTCACTCGCCTCTAATGTTCACGACAATTTGTTTTCGAGCTATGTATGCCCTACTATAATAGCAAGAGGGTTTGCAACGGTCTGAGATATGACTTCAGGTTTTAACTGAAAAGTTTCGGTCATAGTCTTAGTCGTCGGAAAGCAAATTTTATATTATTTTAAGCCCAATGAAAAGAAAGAAGTATAGCCTATATAGATTGAGAAGATAGAATTCTCTAGGTCTACCTTCGACAGCGTTTGTTGAGAAGAAAGCTAAGTTCTTTGTTTCCAACGGATTTTCGTTCGTACATTCGGGCGATCTGCTCTGCGGTTCCGATTCGCCAGTCAACGAAGAATTGTCCACCTGTTAAATTAATCGTATTTATTTATTTATTTATTTATTTATTCACAAGACAAGACGACGACACGTGATGTGATACTAGGCCTATAGCCTTATTGTAGAATACATGTATACTTATTGTAGTCTCTTAGAACGTCAAGACAATGCAGCATCTGTATGTCATCTGAATAGAGCGAGAAAGAGGATGGTACGCAGCTGATAATAATTATGAGTTTCGACGATCGAAAAACTAGCCTTAGCCTTTTGTCGTGTACCTTTTGTCGTCCACCATTTGTCTGTGAACCATCTGTCGTGGAGACCTATGAATGGCGTAGGCCTATTACCATGTCTACATATCAACATGCGGATAGCATTGGACAGTTAAGTCTAAAGAATACTCTTCTTCAGTTCTTCTATAATTATGCAATAATTACGACTTAACGTACTCGTAGTCTGGTTACTCTGGTACTGATACGGTTCTGTAGTGTAGTGATTATATAACGTCGAAAAGTACCCTGAGATTGTTTAAGTTTGAATCTGTTGAGACTAACTTTGAATCCATGTGCGCTGACTATTCGCAGGTCAGCTGGAATCCGATCTCCAAACTTGACCTCCACAATGTCTCCAACGACGACCTCTTCCGCGCGGATATGCAACTTCTCTCCATTGCGAACAACCGTTGCAAACTAAATAATAATACATGTAATTACCACACACCGACCATCATTATTATTATTCTACATGATCCAGTAACACTTTGCTACTGCAGTGCCAACGCACAAAATTATATAGGCCTACTATTAACCTTAAATGCATGCATACTAGCCTATTGCATAGTCCGGTGATATCCAGGACCTTGTGAGGGTGAATGAATGCTGACGCTATCGTGCAAGCGATATGAGAACAGAGAGGTTATCTACTCTAGAGGCGGAATGGCCAGCAGTTACAGAATAAAGTCCTCAAAATGGGGCGCGACTTTGATGTTTGCTTTCGTGATCCGTAGCCACGTGGGATTAACAGAAATTTGCCCCCAAAACGCATTTTACTGACCTATTCATGGGCGCCCGCACATAGGGGCAAGGGGGCACTTGCCCCCCTGGAAAAATGACACTTGTTTTTCTAACTACTACTTTTGAGTTTTTAACAAATTTCTTCGCATTAAAACACTAATGATACCAATGATACACACAGTGAAAGTTATGAATTTATGTTTAGAAATCTTTATAGAAATAAATATGCATAGTGAACTTCATGGACCTACTTTTTAACAACTACTTTTGGATTTTTAACAAAATTTCGCACTTAGGAAACTATTCATATTAAAAATAATACACAAAATGAAACTGAGAAATTTGCATTGAGAAACCTCTTTGAAAAAATACCCGTGTTTTTAATTTCCAGCGCTGTATTTTCATGCTCTTGTCACTGAAAAATTCGACCGTGACCATCGTAACATTTTTGCCCCCTCCTGCAAAATTTTCTGCGGGCGCCCATGGACCTATTATGGCGCAAAATGCTTCACCCGATTGGAGACTAATTAGACTACCGGTACCGTACATCGTGCTTTTGCAGACTGCTGAGAAGTTAAACGCTCGCTAAGTTGATACGTAAGGAATATTAAATAGGCCTACATATTGCCCCCCAAAACAAGTAGGCCTATGATATTCGCGCCATTTTTCAGCAGCGCAGACAAAGACGTCGATCAACTCAGTTTCGACAGAGCGGAAGGCCAATGGCGGATGTCTAAACTTCATATTAATGGGCTAATTAAGATTGTTTCACAAAACTAGTTTACAATCTCTTTTAGAGATCGAGACTTCGACGCCAGTTCAGGACGTTTTTTAGCGTGCAGTTCTACACAAAAGGTACAGTTCTGAATGGATTTGAGCAGCTGTAGAAGCACTTCTGCATGTGCAGTTAAAGATAATTTTAAAAAGGTCCCGATTGGATGTAATTTACCCTGGAGGATGGGAAGGAAAGAATGGTCTGTCCAGTTCTAAAATTTCCTTGAGAAAAAACCTGCCAGTATAAAACTGCACTGAACGATCCTATACCTAGTCGACAGTATTTGCAGACTGGTCCGCCCCTCCCCATACAAGTTTACCATGAAGGGTAAGATCTTCATAGATTCTATTCGTAAAGAAAGTACAACCCATGCATTTGATTCTTGATTCAATTCATCAATTCATGCTCTGATATCGGTCGCGTTTTCTTCCTATGCCTGCGTAACTTGAATGAAACCCTCTTTGACAATTTTTAAGAGCAGATTCCGACGTGGCTTGTAATTGTCTTTTATTTTTAGAGAACCGATTAGGATGCTCAAAATGATCTATGACGGCACAATCGTACTCGTAATCGTAATTGTAATAGAAGGCATAATAGTAAGATCCAAACTTCTGTTCTGTAAGAGTCACTCAAAACCCAAGCTCAAAATGCCACCTTATTGTCACGATCGCTGACAAACATTGCAGGATGTGTCTACTCTACAGTGTAGGCCAGACGGATGAAATGTCATTTCTCCATTGCTTCTTTTATTTTTTAGCCTAAATCACTGAGGGCTGCAGGGTCTCGCTGTGGCCTAAGTCTTTGTGAGCTCATAACTTCTGAAATCAGAAGACGAGCAAAAATCGCATCCTGTGATCTGGTTACCAAGGAAACGTATTGTGTTCGGCGCTGCTCTATGATTGGCTCCTGGTCGGTTACCATGGAAGCGCATTGTGCTCAACGCTGCGCAGTGATTGGCTACTAGCGGTTCGTTTTCGGCCTGAAAGTCATAAAAAGGGAGCTATCCCTTGGGGGCACTCAGTCCCTCCTACGCTGGAAGAAGATCGGAAGAACAACAAGAGGATGGAAGACTACGAAGATCTCGAACTGGTAAGTTTGACTTATATAACTTATGCTGGCCGAAGGGAAGCGGTCCTAGGACCGCCTCTCTTCGGCCAGTGTAAGAGTCAAACTTACAAGAGAACCGGGCCATCGTAGGCCTTAGATAGGAGTAATGATAGGCCTCGTTGATTTTTAAGTGTAAGGTTAATTAGATTGCTATAGAACTATAGGTGGTATTTATCTATATTTAGATTTATCTATATTTAGATTTATCTTGCTTATATTTATTATTACTAGTCTTATATACGGACCGATGTCTAAGCATTCAAGCTTAGACACTGGCCTGGCTTAATATAGGTGATTGTTGCCCTTTAAGGCGTTCTCTTAGGGCAGGGTGTTGTTGTTCTTGATTGCGCAGGAAGAAGACCTGGGAGAGGACGTCGAAGCGAGACGGAGGGCGAGGTCTCGCAGCGCTCGGCGGGGAGCGTCGGCAGCAGCAGCGGCGGCCAAGGACGACGATGACGAGGGAGCGACTCCTTCGCGACGGAGACGGAGACGCCGCCGACGGGGAGGCCGCCGTCGCCGACGACGAAGCCACGGACGCCGCCGACGACGTCGCCGACGCCACTACTAGACGACGCTGCTACGATCGGGAGGGCGTCTGCCTCCTCCTTCTACGCTGAAGACCGGAAAGACCCGAGCGACAGCAACAGATGAACTGTCGTCTGCGAACTAATTAAAAAAAAATAATATTAGACCGATGAAGTCTATGAATGTTCGCTCATTAAAAGTTGAAAAGAAGAAACTTGTCTTGTTCCTCTAGCTACGGTTAGGCCAATAAGCCTAGTGTAAGATTTAGACTCATTGTAGGCTGCCCTGTCGGTTAGGCTCTCCGGTAGATTGTATCCTTCAGCTTCGAGAGTTGTAGGCTATAGAGCTTCCCCATTTGAAAGAACTAGGCCTTCCAGAATCTTAGACTTAAGTGTTCATGAAAATATAGAGAAGCAGAAGAGAGCAGTCCCTTGAGGGAGGCGGCCATAGGTATAAAGTGTTAGCGACTTCACTTCCACAGCCTCGGCATATAACGGTGGCGTGTGATGGTCTGTCCTCTCCCTCGCCGTCTTATCATTCCACCGAGAAAGTGTGCGCAGTACCCTACTCATTAAAGCTGAGTAGGGTACTGCGGTAGGTGGGGAGGGGGTGCAAGCCGAGCAGATATATCTGCCTCTATACTATACAAGCAGTCGCTGGGTGGATACTTTATGAGGATAGTCTGTTTGGAGAACAGGGTTCGTATCTTTACCACGCAGAGTTCTTTCCTTTTCGCTTGCAATCTTTCTCTGCAGAACAAGCCATGCACTAACATTACTGATACATCAAATGCAAGTTTGAGTTTGGCGACGCAGAATCTGTTGACCAACCAAATTTAAACCACTGTGTCTTTCAAGAAACGGACATTTTCCCCTGGACATTATCCGCTGGACATATTCCCCGAATAATTACCTCCCCTCGGACGTGATAGCAGAATATAATTTCCAGCAAACCAATCAAACAAACAAGATGTCTACAACATGGCGAGAGAACGCTTAACAGAGTAGTCACGTGACCGACATAGAGGGATCGTCCGATAACTAATGGCCTACTGTCGTTTTTCCAACACCCCCACTCGACAGTACCCCCATCTAACATTAGTTTCTAGTTATCAAGGCACAAGCCAATCTTATCTCTTAAGTTACACAGCTTGTCCCTTGTTAGAGGCTTGGTCATAATGTCTGCTAGCATTAGGTCACTAGGACAGTACTCCAAGTTAATTATCCCACGAAACTGTAAGTCTCGAAGATGATGATGTCTAACATCTATGTGCTTGGTTCTTGCATTGATTTTCTCGTTGCTTGCAATCTTGATGCATCCTTGGTTGTCCTCATACAGCGTCGTTGATTCAATGCACGGTAAATGTAGATCAGATAACAACTGTCTCAACCAAACCAATTCTTGACTTGCCAAAGAAGCAGCAATATATTCTGCTTCTGTAGATGACAGAGCTACGGATATTTGCTTTTTCGATATCCATGAAATTACTCCTTCTCCGAGCTTTAACAGGTATCCACTGGTTGACTTGCGATCGGATCTGTCGCCTGCCCAGTCTGCATCAACATACCCAATCAGTTTCAGATCTCCAACAGCTTCAAGCTTTAACTTCCAGTTAATTGTTTCCTTGAGATATCTGATAACTCTTTTTACTGCAGTCCAATCACACTGACGTGGTGAACTGACTTTCCGACATAGAATAGAAACTGCGGCTGCAATATCTGGTCTTGTTGTAGTAGCTATGTACAACAATGCCCCCACTGCTTGTCGATATTGTTCATTCGAGACGAGCAAATTCTCTTCTCCTGTTATATTTAAATAGTCCACATGCATTGGTGTTGCACATCCATTTGCATTCGTTAAACCAAATTCAGAAATAACTTCCTGAATTTGATTGATTTCAGAAATCAAGTAATTGCCTTGTTTGTCCTTTTCAATTTGAATTCCCAGGTATAAACTGACTTCACCAAAATCCTTGATTTCAAATTGCTGACTTAACATGTTTGCTGTTTTCTTGATCATCTCTGCATTTCCACAGATCAGCAGATCATCAACATATAACAATATGTAAACAATCACATTGTTGCACTTCTTTGTATACAGACACAGATCAGCTTCACTTTGATGAAATCCATCTGATTTCAGAATAGAGTCTATTTTCTGATTCCAACTTCTGGCTGATTGTTTAAGTCCATAAATGTCTGTTTTGATATCAAAATGATTAACTTTCAAATTCTTTGATGCAGCAACTGTCAACAATGTTCTTAAAGTTGTATTTGGCCACTGGTGGGAACGTATCTTCACAGTCCTCACCAAATTTCTGTGCATCGTCTGGTAACATCTTCATCTCATTCCATGATGAAGGTTCCTTTCTGATTTCATTTTGAACCATTAATGATAGTCTTTCTGCTGGTATGCCTTTGTTACTTCTGGTAGATCTTCTGGGTTGAACAACATTTTCGTCTGTTATTTCAGCGTCAGCTGTTTCAGTTTTGTCATCTTCATTGACTTGAATAGGCATCTGACTTTTGACTTCATTTTCATTTTTAACTGGCTCTGATTTCAATTCTGTGTTCTCTGGATTTATCATTACTTCTGTAATTGTCATTCCATTTGATTCATGTTCATCAAATGTTACACTGCGACTGATTATGATTCTGTTTGAATCTTTCAACAGCAACCTGTATCCTTTTGATTGTTCACTGTATCCTACTAGGATTGTTTCAATTGCTCGATCATCGAATTTAGTTCTTTTCTCTTTTGGAATGTATGCATATGCCTTGCATCCAAATATTCTGATATGTGAAAGATCTGGCTTTTCTCCATTCCACAATTCAAAAGGTGTTTTATCTGTAGCCTTCGTTGGCAGTCTGTTTTGCAAGTACACTGCTGTCATAACTGCTTCTCCCCAGTACTTCAGCGGTAGTGCTGCATCGAGTAGCATACATTTTGCCATTTCGATTATTGATCGATTCTTTCTTTCAGCTACTCCATTTTGAGATGGTGAGTATGGTACACTCGTCTGAAGTTGAATTCCTTCCTGCTTCAGATAGTTTCTCAGATTATTTCCAGTGTATTCACCACCGTTGTCCGATCTTAGGATTTTCGGTTTTCTTTGAAACTTATTACTGACTTCTGCAATGAATTCTTGAAATTTCCCGAATACTTCGTCTTTCCTTTGAATAAGATAGCATTTTGTATATCGTGAAAAATCATCGATAAATGTCACAAGATATTTTCTTCCTCCTGATGACATTGTTTTCATTGGACCACAAACATCACTGTGGATCAAGTCCAACGGATGTTTTGTGCGATGTGTACTGGCTTCAGGATATGGTTTCTGTGTGGCTTTTCCTTTAATGCAATGATCACATTTCACCTTTACATTACATTCTTTGATTTGAATTCCTGTGGCAATTCCTTGCTTGTTAATATCTTTAACAGCGTTTGGATCTCTATGCCCTAAACGTCTGTGCCACACATGAATACAATTTTCATGTTTAGTTTCGAACTTGGCCATGTTTGCAACTTCAGGAATATTCTTACATGACAACCTGTATAAATTGTTTTCAGATTTTCCCACAGCCAACAACCTTCCATTGTATTTGATCGAACACTGGTTACCCGAAAATTCAATTTCCTTTCCTTTGCTTGCCAGTTGCTTTACGGATAACAAACTTCCTGTTAATCCTTGCGAATATAAAACATTTGTGACTTTGATTCTATTCACTGTACCATTGTCTAAAATGCATTCCAGAAAACCATTTCCAATTCCATCTGCAATTAGACATGTTCCATTAGCAATGTAAATTTTGTCAGACTTTGTTTGGTCCAGTTCTGTAAAGAAATTCAGATTGTTTGTCATATGGGTTGTGGCTCCGGAGTCTATAAACCAGTCACTTGTTCTCTGACCAATGCCAATTGTATAACTGCTGTGATTAGTGTCATCGTTACCTGGATCACTCAATCTTTCTGTTACGACATTTTTCGCTTTGTGTTTTAATTTTGGCTGTTTATTTTCTTGCTCCATTCTTGCCTTCCATACTCTACAATCCACTTTTAAATGACCTTGCTTTTTGCACACAAAACAAGTTCTTGTTTCTCTGTCTTTATGCTGATTATCATGACGATAGTTAGTGCGATTGCTGGGTCTCGAATTGCTTGAGTACATTGCTGATTCATCTTTTACTTCTGTTGAATCATATTCTGAATCTTTCTTGCGCTTGTATGCATCAACAAGCTTGTTTTTAACATATTCCAGAGTAAGTTCATCTTCCTCTCTGGCTTCTAAAGCTGTTATCAATGTTTCGTACTCATCTGGTAGACCACAGAGCAATAGAGTCGCCACCTGTTGATCAGTAACTTCTTCACCAACACCGCGCAATTGCTCAACGAGTTGCAAGGCTGCACTTATGTATTCCTGCATGTTCTGATTAATCTGTAGCTTTATCTTGTATAGCTTTTTACGCAGATACATCTTACTGCTCAGATTAGATCTTTCATGCACCTTTTGTAACTCCCGCCACATTTCCTTTGCATTGTTACAATTGCAAATGTGTATTAACTGGTTATCTTCAACTGATAAAGATATCGTGCATTGTGCCTTCTCGTTCTTTCTTTGCCAACCGTCTGGAACTGGGTCAGGTGTGTCGTCATTCACAACTGTCCATAAATCGTCTTTAATTAATAACATTTTTACCTTGAATTTCCAGACTTGATAATTGCTGTTGTTCAATTTTGTTATCGTAAACTTTGTTTCGTTTGATTCCGCCATTTTGTGCTTCTTCTTTGACTAGCTGACTCACGCGACTTGTTAGCGATTTTTACCAACGCTCGAACATAGGTTTACTATCGAAAAGTTCCGATTTCTTTTAAACCTACAAAGTCGCAGTTCCGAGTCACTGTCTTATTTCTAAACCTTTAAGCATTACTTGGTAACTGGCCGGTAGCTGGGCCCATAACCTGATAGCAGAATATAATTTCCAGCAAACCAATCAAACAAACAAGATGTCTACAACATGGCGAGAGAACGCTTAACAGAGTAGTCACGTGACCGACATAGAGGGATCGTCCGATAACTAATGGCCTACTGTCGTTTTTCCAACAGGACGTTCCCCCGAATTTGATTAGGACATCTCTACCCACACGGACAATAATTCCGCTGCTTATGTTTAAAACCGGATGCTTAGAAGTAAACAAGACTCAATAGGGCCTAGACAAAATTAATGATTAAAATTAATTAATAATAATCATTAACAGCCTACCTGAAATCCACATGAATCGATAAATCATGAATGTATGAAATAAACAATGACGTATGAATCGATAAAAGTATAAAATGAATAATGACGTTTAGGCCTGCCTATGCGACGTTTTAAACCGATGCTTTGGATCAAACAGGCTAGGTTTGTATACAGTGAAGCTATTCGCACGTTATAGTGGATAGCTAAGTCATCAAGCGAATTCTTAGCTTATATTTTTTCAAAAACAAGAAGTGTGATTAGCCTACACCTTAAAACATTCGAAGATCGAAACGATTTCATTAAAAGCAGACTTCGCAGGTTTTTAGCTGAGTCCTCTGGCCCACTGAGCCAACGCCTTTCAGTGAGACATTAACTATTCGAGCCCTTCTATGGCCTATACTTAGATCTAATGCGTTTAGGTCCTATATAGGCTAGGGTACGCTGCTTTCAAACGAGAGAGTAGGAAATTTCAAACCGCTCAGGTCGTTTGTCACCTGAATTTAGCGTTAGGCCCTCAAAACATTATCTAGACCCCCCCTATATAGCAAATCGTCTGTACAGTGTATAGGCCTGTACAGATTTTAGCTGATTTTAGATCTATTGCAAACCATGTAGGCCTACAATGTAAATTCATGAATGCATCTGCTCCAGAATTGAAGGCAACAATTATTATTCTGCAATCAGTCATAAATATTTCAATGAAATTAATGATGAAGTTCTGGTCTTCTGGACATGGGCATGATAATTTATTGCTGGTGCTTGAGATTTTTTCGTTCAACGAATGATTAGGCCTATAATAATAGTCTACTCTACGGTGTACCTGAGGTATAAGATTTTTGAATGATTCCATGATTCTGGAGCTCTTCGCTTCTTGGTAGTAGGAGAAACAACCAGTGACAACGACGACGCCAGTCAGCACTATTCCCAGGTACAACTGGACAGACATACACACAACAACCAACAATTAATTATTACGATGGATCGTATACCGTCTCAGTAGAACACTGTAATCAATTGCGTTAGTAATTGAGCTTGAACGACAAGCGACTTGTAGGCTAAAGCATAATCCCCAGGGTGAGAATTGCCGGGGGTTTCAACCCCCAGTCTTTCTTAGAGCCCCATAGTAAAGTCTGTTTTTCAAACCACAATTCCAAGTGGATAATGGTCCAAGCTCCCAGTTATATTTCACAATTCTTACACTGGAATAATCTAGTATAGCATGGTATGGTATAGGCTTAGTATAGTTATGGTATCGTATAGTATAGTATAGTATAGCATAGCATAGCATAGTATGGTATGGTATGGTATGGCATGGCATGACATAGCATAGCATAGCACAGTACAGTACAATACAGTGTAGCATAGTAATGTATACTGTAGTGTAGCATAGCATAGAATAGTATAGTAAAGTATAGCAAGCATAGCATAGCATAGTTATAGTTGGTATAGCTTAGCATAACATAGAATGGTAGAGTATAGCACACTACAGCATAATCAAGGCATAGTAGGTTCTTAGGTGTAAGACATTATAGGTTTATAGTAGGGCTGTTGTTCGATTAAAAATTTTAATCGAAATTAATCGCGCGATTAATTTTTTTAATCGCAATTAACGCCAAATTAATCGCAATACATTTCCATCAAATATATTAATCTTACTATTTTCTAAGGACCCCTGAAGCATATAATTTTAATGACTGAATGCATTTTTCTATTGCAAGCATATTCAATAACCTTTGGCTTAGGTATATTTAATCTGCATTTAGTTTATAGAACAGTTTTGTATGACAGACAGAATTGAATTGAAACACTGTTCAAATCGGTCAAAACCTCAAAATCTCGTTTTTTTCATTTGAGCCACCTTTAATTAAAATGATATAGACCTAAATGAAAATTAGACAACCGCTTTCTGACTATCAAAATTAATTATTTATTCAGCCATGCAATTGCATATGCAGACCAGTTTATTTACATTGGTCGGTTCAAGTGATGCTCTTATTAATTAACAGTAGCCTAGGTCTACTAGATCTAGCCTATATCGAACATCATTATTTAGTCACAATTTATCACAAGAGGTTGCGGTTCTTGTCAAACCTCGTCTCAGTTGTCCTTCTGTAAACACTTATCATTTGAAACCTGGATCCAATGGTCTTGCCATCTCCTGGAGTTCGACCAATGTAGTCTGACGAGGTGAGGAAACAACTTTAGTGGATGATGCGATGCGGCCGATGTCGACGGCTCATCGTTAGCGTTTAACGCATGTTAGGCGATAATTGAGCAAAGAATTGCTACGATAATAGCCAACGAATGTATCACTAGTTTTAAGTATAAGCCTTTTGCTTAAAATGAGTTTTCTGCCTCTGATTTAATTTTAATCAGATCTAATTAACGCGTGCGATTAATGCGTTAAAAATTTTAATCGCAAAATTTTTTAACGCGTTAATCGCACGCGTTAACGCGATTAAATCAACAGCCCTAGTTTATAGTTTTAGTATGGCAGGTATCGTTTAGTACAAAAAATAGATAGATTAATTTCACTGCTGTTTTATTGAATGAATTTCGCATATAATATAGGCCTACTTTCGCCTGGATGTGTATAGTATAATATTACATCTGTATTTAATTTATGTCAGCTGGGTCTGATTGACAATGGATCCTGAGCATAAAATTATGAGCATTTAAGCTGATAATCATTAGCTCCTGTGTTTACTCCTTAGCTCAAAAGTCCTTCGATAGACCAAGGGTTCCTGGCCAGACCTATATCCACTTAACTGGTTGGAACTTGTAACTTGTGCTGCTGCCGCAGGATCTGCATGTAAGCATGTTCCATCTGACACTTACTCATTTCACGGTTCAACGTCAAGCCTGTCAAAATAGACCCCGCCCCCGGCCCCCTCCCCGGAAGGGCCAGGCCACCCACCAGCCACCGTTGTCCTTGTCAGGTCGTAATACGATCCATTTGCTCTTCTAAGACTCGACTT
>OX243820.1:13602755-13605255 GCA_945859605.1 Lumbricus rubellus | reverse complement strand
CGACAGTTTGAACCACGACCATGTCGGTTGACAGTGCAGTGCGCTAACCACTAGACTATATAGGCTAGTATAGACTATTGCTCAACTTTTGAGTCAAATCAATCAAAAATTATTCCACACTCAATTGACTCAATACATGCATTAACCTTCTGTTAACATGTTATTCTGAACGACACTTAGGCCTACATGGGAGCACGCAGAAATTTTGCAGGAGTGGGCACAAATTTTACGATGGTCACAGTTAACTTTTTTAGTAACAAGAGCTTGAAAATTCAAATCTGAAAATTAAGAACACGGGGATTTTTAAAGAGGTTTCTCATTGCAAATTTTTCAGTTTCATTCAGTGCATCATTTTTAATATGAATAGTTTTCTTAGTGTGAAGACATAATGTTAAAAGAAAAAATTCATGCTAAGAGGTAGGCCTAGGTTCTTTTAATGCGAAGAAATTTGTAAACACCCAAAAGTAGTAGTTAGAAAAATAGGTGTCACTTTTCCAGGGGGCAAGTGCCCCTCTTGCCCCTATGTGCGGGGCGCCCATGGACCCTTAGTTTCTCTAGCCAGGTCTCACTCAACGGGAAGTGGAATTCGAGCTGTAGACGATCGATGAGGAAGCAGTATATATATTATATAGGGCCTATATCATAATAGGCTATATCATATATGATATATATATCATATATTATAGTCCAGTGGTCTATGGATTTGATTGATTTAGAAGAACAGCTGCGTCGTCTGCTTTACAATCATTGAACTTCGTCCTAAGGTAAATCGAGGTAGGGTTTCTACATGTTATTCAATAAATCTAGCCTATATCAATCTATCAACAATCAACATTGGCTATCATTAATTAATAATTAATTGAGAACAATAATAATATTATTGTCTCTAACATTTGCAACATTTGGCTACATTCCATGAGTGAACTTAAACTTCTGCATTTTGATAGTCTGGACCTTCGGATTTTTTAAAGTTCTGTAACAGCCTACCAATTCTTTTTATTTCCGCCTAGTGCAATTGAATAGTGAAATAAGTTCTTTGCCTAAAGCCAACGGCCTCTGTTGCCTTCAAATTAGGAACAAATCGAGTGTAAAATGCAAGGCAAGGTTAATTAGGCTAAAGTCAACGGCCCATATAATCGCAAGATGCCGTCAAACGCTTAATAACATGTGGAGCACGGTGGTGTAGTGGTGGCGTCATTGCCCTGGAGCCGGAAGGTTCGGGGTTCGAATCCGCCTCAAGTCGCCGCGTAAGGACCTTGGGCAAGTCCTTCACTCACGACTGCTCAGTGCTTAGGCGTGAAACTCTAATGCAGTGTCCGCGCTGCATTCGGGAACGCCTCTGAGTAGAGAGCTTGAAGGGACGCTGTAACAAGTGCACATACAAACAAACATACAAACGATGCCCCTAGTAAAAGGTTTGGGCTGAATATAGCCTACGGTACTATGAAGACGACTCTAGCGACTACTATAATTATGTCACTGCAGACTAAATAATTATATTGGTCACTATAGACTATAATATATATAAGACAGAAAAGTGATGAATAAAAGTCGTCGACTGACCATTTCGACTTCTCGTTTGAGATCCTCCAGTTCGACTTTCTTGTCCTTCTTCGACTTCTTCTTCTTGCCCTGCGTCTTCGCCCTCGCGCCATAATCCTTGTCGTCTGCGGACGCCAGCTGATAGGATCCGCGCGTATTCTGTGATCAACACAATAAAAACAACAAAAGCAATCTTATCATGTGTGTAGGCTATATGCCTAAACATTCATTTGAAAAGAAGGAGAAGGAAGAGAACGGCCTAATTAATAAAGTAACGTGGAAGAGGAGGAGGAGGAGGAGGAGGAGGAGGAGGAGGAGGAGGAGGAGGAGGAATGGGATGAGCAAGAGGAAAAGAAGTATATAGGCCTATACAATGCATACATAGGCAAGTTGAAGTCGTATTATTTGCCTTTGATGAACTTAGACAATGCGAGAGATACAGCACATGAGTTGCGAGGGAAGGAACGAAGAAACTCCGTGGAAAGCAAACTGAATGCAAGGACAAAATAGGCTTAATGGATAATTAATTCATGTGTAGGCCTATACGTAGACCTATAACGTATGTAGTAGGCCTACATGTTTAGAATTAGAACTTAGAATGATTGCATGAAGAAATTCTTCAGATGCATTGCAGTGAAATTGACGGAAATATTTCGCCTCGGCGCACAAACACGGAATCAAATTACAGTAGGCCTAGGTCTACATGTACTCTAAGCATACAGATCGACTTTTGGAGCGGTAGGCCTAACTGGTGAAGAGCGCTCAGATCGTGTCTCTTACTAGAGATATACTGACTATTAATGAGGTTAGCGACAATCATGACAGCAAATAGACTCTGTTGCTCAGTTTCCCAAGCTCGAATCAGACGAATTCATGCTACAAACATTTTCAGTTAATCATTTTACTTATATTGCAATTCCACAACGCAAACGTCCTGCATGAACATTGGGAAATGCAT